>CM038677.1:143939190-144238817 GCA_021605205.1 Aegilops longissima | reverse complement strand
CACAACGTGAATCGGGTGATTATAAAGGTGCTCTCAGGTGTCTCTCAAGGTACTTGTTGGGTTGGCGATTTCGAGATTAGGATTTGTCACTCGATTGTCGGAGAGGTATCTTCGGGCCCTCTCGATAATGCACATCACTTAAGCCTTGCAAGCATTGCAACTAATGAGTTAGTTGCAGGATGATGTATTACGGAACGAGTAAAGGGACTTGTCGATAACGAGATTGAACTAGGTATTGAGATACTGACGATCGAATCTCGGGAAAGTAACATACCGATCATAAAGGGAACAACGTATGTTGTTATGCGGTCTCGACCGATAAAGATCTTCGTAGAATATGTAGGAGCCAATATGAACATCCAGGTTCCACTATTGGTTATTTACCGAGACGGTCTCGGTCATGTCTACATAGTTCTCGAACCCGTAGGGTCCGCACGCTTAACGTTTCGATGACAGTTATATTATGAGTTTATATGTTTTGATGTACCAAAGGTTGTTCGAGTCCCGGATGTGATCATGGATATGACGAGGAGTCTCGAAATGGTCGAGACATGAAGATTGATATATTGGAAGCCTATGTTTTGATATCGAAGTGTTCCGGTGAAATCAGGATTTTACAGAGTACCGGAGGTTACCGAACCCCCGGACTTAATGGGCCTTAGTGGGCCTTGGTGGAAGAGACGAGGCGGCGTTGGGCAAGGGCTGCGCGCCTCCCCTAGTCCGAATAGGACAAGGAGAGGGGCGGCACCCCTTCCTTCTTCTCCTCCACCTCTTTCCCCTCCCAAGTCCTAATCCAACTAGGAAGGGGGAGTCCTACTCCTGTGGGAGTAGGACTCCTCTTGGCGCCCTCTCTCCGTGCCGGCCGCACCCCCTTGCTCCTTTATATACAAAGCAGGGGGGCACCCTAGGGACACAACAATTGATCGCTTGATCTTTTAGCCGTGCGGTGCCCCTCCACCATAGTCCACCTCGATAATACTGTAGTGGTGCTTAGGCGAAGCCCCGCGTTAGTAGAACATCATCATCGTCACCACGCTGTCAGGCCGACGTAAACTCTCCTCAACACTCGGCTGGATCGGAGTTCGAGGGACGCCATCAGCTGAACATGTGCTGAACTCGGAGGTGTCGTATGCTTGGTACTTGATTGGTCGGATCGTGAAGACGATGACTACATCAACCAGATTGTGCTAACGCTAACGCTTTTGGTCTACGAGGCACGTGGACACACTCTCCCCTCTCGCTTCTATGCATCACCATTATCTTGCGCAGCGTAGGGAATTTTTTGAAATTACTACGTTCCCCAACACTTGACCTATCCCTATAGATATTGATGCCCAATATATAAGCAGCTTTACCGAGGTCTTTCTTTGAAAAACTCTTATTCAAGTATCCCTTTATGCTATCCATAAATTCTATATCATTTCCAATTAGCAATATGTCATCCACATATAATATCGAAATGCTATAGAGCTCCCACTCACTTTCTTGTAAATACAAAGCTTCTCAAAAGTCTCAGATAAAACCAAATGCTTTGATCATACTATCAAAGCGCTTATTCCAACTCCGAGAGGCTTGCACTAGTCCATAAATGGATCGCTGAGCTTGCACACTTTGTTAGCTCCCTTTGATCGACAAAACCTTCCGTTGCATCATATACAACTCTTCTTCCGTAAACCCATTCAGAATGTAGTTTTTACATCCATTTGCCAAATTTCATAATCATAAATGCGGCAATTGCTAACATGATTCGACAGACTTAAGCATCGCTACGGGTGAGAAGGTCTCATCGTAGTCAATCCCTTGAACTTGTCGAAAACCTTTCGCAATCAATCGAGCTTTATAGATGTAATATTACCGTCGGGCCGCCTTCTTCTTGAAGATCCATTTATTCTCAATGGCTTGCCGATCATCGGCAAATCAACCAAAGTCCACACTTTGTTCTCATACATGGATCCCATCTCGATTTCATGGCCTTAAGCCATTTTACGGAACTGGCTCACCATCGCTTCTTCATAGTTCGTAGGTTCGCCATGGTCTAGTAACATAACCTCCGCAACAGGATTACCGTATCACTGCGCGGATCTTACTCGTTGACCTCGAGGTTCACTAACAACTTGATCTCAAGTTTCATGATCATCATCATTAACTTCCTCACTAATTGGTGTAGGTGTCGCAGAAACCGGTTTCTGCGATGAACTATTTTCCACTAAGGGAACATGTACAGTTACCTCATCAAGTTCTAGTTTCCTCCCACTCACTTCTTTCGAGAGAAACTCCTTTTCTAGAAAGATTCCGGATTTAGCAACAAAAGTCTTGCCTTTGGATCTGTGATAGAAGGTGTACCCAACTGTTTCTTTTGGGTATCCTATGAAGACACATTTTGCCGATTTGGGTTCGAGCTTATCAGGTTGAAGCTTTTTCACATAAGCATCACAGCCCCAAACTTTAAGAAATGACAACTTTGGCTCCTTGCCAAACCACAGCTTCATAAGGCGCCGCCTCGACGGATTTTGATGGTGTCCTATTTAACGTGAATGCCGTCGCCTCTAAAGCATGACCCCAAAACGATAGCGGTAAATCAGTAAGAGACATCATAGATCGCACCATATCTAGTAAAGTACGACTACGACGTTCAGACACACCATTACGCTGTGGTGTTCCGTGTGGCGTGAGCTGCGAAACTATTCCGCATTGTTTCAAATGTAGACCAAACTCAGAACTCAAATATTCTCCTCCACGATCAGATCGTAGAAACTTTATTTTCTTGTTACGATGATTTTCAACTTCACTCTGAAATTCTTTGAACTTTTCAAATGTTTCGACTTATTTTTCATTAAGTAGATATACCCATATCTGCTCAAATCATCTGTGAAGGTGAGAAAATAACGATATCCGCCATGAGCCTCAATAATCATCGGACCACATACATCTCAGATGTATGATTTCCAACAAATCTGTTGCTCTTCCATAGTTTCGAGAACGGCGTTTAGTCATCTTGCCCATGAGGCACCGCTCGCAAAGTACCAAGTGATTCATAATCAAGTGGTTCCAAAAGTCCATCAAGATGGAGTTTCTTCATGCGCTTTACATCGATATGACCTAAACGGCAGTGCCACAAATAAGTTGCACTATCATTATCAACTCTGATCTTTTGGCTTCAACATTATGAATATGTGTATCACACTACAAAAAAAGACACATCCGTGACATTTTGGGTCGAACGAAAATCTTTTTCTCATATACATATGACACTTCTATGATGATAATTGTGACAAAACCGTATCATCATAGATGTGATGGGCCTTACTTATGACAAAAATCATGATGTAAAATGGGCTTTTCGCCCTAGGCGGGCCGGAGACGCAGCTGCATGACATTGTTTGGGCCGCCCATGACGGAAAAAACCGTGGTAGAAGCGAGGGCGAGGAAAATTTCGGGGAGTTGCCGGTTATGGTGGAAGGGCGGGGGCCGAAAGATGCGCTGCTTTCTCTCATACGACGCTGCGGTGTGTGAGGCGTTGGCTCTAATCGAACCCGAAGCGAGGCGTTGGGCTCTAATCAACCCGAAGCGACAGCAATCGCAGTTACGCGTTCTCGAACCCGAGCGATCGCTCGATGGCTGTTAATCGAACCCGATGGAGCGATTCCTTCGCTGTTATTGCTAACTAAAGCAGATCGATTGGATGAACAGTGATCGTTGCGGGGGGCGGGGGGGGGGGGGGGTTGGATGAACAGTGAGCGGTGGCGTTGCCTCTGGATGAACAGGACCCCGTGGTTTGGAGGGCTGGATGAACAGTAGACGGCGGAGGGGTGTGGCCGTGGAGAGGTGGTTGAACAGGGCCCCTTGGTGTGGAGGGCTAGATGAACAGTAGACGGTGGAGGGGTGCCCGTGGAGGGGTGGTTGAACAGTAGCCGATGGAGTAGCGCGCGGTGGAGGCTGGATGAATAGGAGCCCATGGAGGCTGGAGGAGATCGACAGTGGAGATGAACAATATCCCGTGGAGTCCCGTTTTGTGGTACGCCACACCCTCCCGGCGAACAGACCCCTGCTTTCACCATAGGAGGTCTGTTTCGTCTGCTTTGGCGGTACGCCACACGCCCGATCAACAGACCCCGCTTTCACCATAGGAGGTCCGCTCTCCGCTTTTGCGGCACGCTACACCCTCCCTATCAACAGACCCCGCTTTGACCGTAGGAGGTCCGCTTCTCCGCTTTTGCGGTACGCCACACCCTCCCGATCAACAGGACCCTGCTTCAAACGAAAGGTCTGCTTCTCCGTGGCGCAAAGACGCCAGCCTCGCTTCCATCGCCGCTCCGCCCAAGCCCTCCCGGCGAACACGACCACGCATTCCGCTCCGACCCAGCCGCTTGGCTCCCACGCTGCTTGCTGTTCCCGATGAACACGACGCATTCCGCTACTCCCCATGAACACGACGCATTCCGCTGCCTCCCATTGAACACAACGATGACGTTGTTTCTCCATTCCGACCCAGCCATGTACACGAGCCCTCGCTGTGACGTATGCGCCGAGTAGGCGCTCGAGACCCCGCCAGATGTACACATACGTGGCAGATTTTCTTTCTTGCACCCTGGCCTCATGACGACGCAGTACATGCTACGTGCGGCGCGCTTACTACGACACGCGCGCCGCCTCTACATCCACCAAAGATATATGTACGCACACCTTCGCGACCAGAATGACAACGCTACATACGCTTCACCGTGTGGGTCTCACCGTCGTGCACTTGCTTGCCTGCGAAGATGTAGCTGGTGGGTCCCAGCAGTCAGGGGGGTGAATCGTTTTTTGCCGGGATGCACTTCCTTGCGTGCGAAGATGTAGCTGGTGGGTACCAGCAGTCAGGGGGGCGAATCGGTTTTTTTTTCCCGGACGCACTTCCTTGCGTGCGAAGGTGTAGCTGGTGGGTCCCAGCAGTCAGGGGGGAAACGTTTTTTTCACGAAATACGGTGGCCCGTCTGATGGGTCCCCGCTGTTAGGTGAAGGAATAATTATTTTGCACATAATAAGGAGGCACTTCCTTGCTGCGGCCGTGGACCCGGCTGTCAGCCTCTCCACGCATAGTACTCTTCCGATGGAAGTCGGTCGTTGACCACATTGACCACGCTGCGCCGAGAGCACCACGGCGGTGGACGACGGCGAGGCCTAAGAAGGGGACGACACGGAGGCAGGGAAGACTCAGCAGTTGTTTCCCACGCGGAGGGGAGTACGACTGTACGAGGGTTTAATGGTTCGTTTGCCGTCGCCGGAGAATAACAGCAGGTGTGGGTGAGTAGAGGGATGGCTAGGCCAGCGATGGAAGTACGATGGGGCGGTGAGGCTTGCGCGGCAGCACAGCCGCCGCTGGAGGAGGAGGGAGCAGTCCGCCGGGCGCTTGTTTGAGCGGCCGGAGCAGAGGAGCAGAGATTGAAGAAGACGACGGCCGTTGGATGGACATCCAACCGCCACCGCTTGTCGCCAACCTTTTTAGGAAAGCCTCAAATTTGTGGAAAACAGATACAGCCCATCCGCCATTATTTCTAATAATTTACAGCCCATTTGCTAATTCTCAAGGTTTTTGGAGCCCATATTCTTTTGTTAGCATTACATCCCATATTGTGGCCACGGTTAAAAAATTATACAAAATTTTGCATATTACGGTGTGGTCCGAACTGTTTTTAATCCCGAAATTTCGACTCACATTCAAACTGATTTTAAAAATAAATGTATATCAATATAAAATCCAACAAATTCTCCACGCATAAAAATTAATGTAATTTAAAATCTTGAAATGAAAAAAAAAATATTTGAAACTAATTGCCGGTTTGATGTGTTTTAAAAATGTACAACCCATTTCTCATTACTGATGGGCCATTTTCTCGGCTAACCGAATGAAAGCTCTCCTTGTCTTGAAAGATTTGCAGCCCAACAGGCCTGACAAAGCGACTTACTTGGCAAATCACAAAAAATAGGGTTGTGGCCGTGGACCCACTGTCGCCTCTCCACGCATAATACTCTTCCGATGGAAGTCGCTCTCGACCATGTTGACCACGCCGCTGGAGAGCACCACAGCGTGGACGCACGACGAGGCCTAGGAAGGGACGACGCGGAGCAGGGAAGACGCGCAGGGAAGCCCGCGAGAGGAGTACGAGGGTTCACCGTTCGGCCATGGCGTGAGGTTGCCGCCGCCGCAGGCCTGGCCAGCCGTGGGAATAGTAGGGCGGTGAGGCCTCCGCGCAAGACAGCCGCCACGGGAGGCAGGAGCATGCGGCACGACCGGCGCTGCTTTGGGCTGCTGGAGCAAGAAGACCAGAGGTTGAAGAAGCACTACAGCCGTTGGATGGACATCGTACGGTCACTGGAGCTAGAATCGTTCATATTGACTAAGTTGAGAAAGCCCTTCGTCCCCGTCAACTTAGTAGGCCCACAAGACAGCCTCCCACCAAGGTGGGTCCCAGCTAGCCGAGGGAGTATTCATTTCTTTTGTGCGTAATAAGGAGGCACTTCCGGTTGGTCCGAGCTGACAGCGGGGGAACATTTTTTTTGCGAAAGACGGTGGCCCATCCGGTGGGTCCCAGCAGTCAGGGGAAACGATTTTTTTCGCAAAATACTGTTGGCCCGTCCGATGGGTCCCCGCTGTCAGGTGGAGGAATAATTATTTTCCGCGCAATAAGGAGGCACTTCCTTGCGGCTGCCGTGGACCCAGCTGTCGCCTCTCCACATACAAGATTTTTCCGATGGAAGTCGGTCGTTGACCACATTGACCACGCCAAGACCGAGAGCACCACGGCGGTGGACGACGGCGAGGCCTAGCAAGGGGACGACACGAGCCGGGCCACGAGAGGCAGGAGGCAGTGGTAGCACAGCCGCCACGGAGGCGGAGGCAGGGCGGCACGACCAGCGCCGCTTTGCGGCCGGAGCAAGAAGACCAGAGGTTGAAGAAGCACTATGGCCGCTGGATGGACATCATACGGTCATCGGAGTATTGACTAAGTTGACAAATCCTCCGTCCCCGTCAACTTAGTAGGCCCACAAGTCAGCCCAACAATATGGTGGGTCCCAAAGCGGGAGTATTCATTTTTGGGCGTGATAAGGAGGCACTTCCTTGCGTGCGAAGATATAGCTGGTGGGTCCGACCATCGGGGGGAACATTTTTTCGTGAAATACAGAGGCCCTTCCTGTGGGTCCTAGCTGTCGTGTGGAGGAATCATTATTTTGCATGTAATAAGGAGGCATTTCCTTGCGGCGGCCGTGGACCCAGCTGTCGCCCTCTCCACGCACAGTCCCACTTCCTATGGATGTCGCTCATTGACCACGCTGACCAGGCCGCGCCGAGAGCACCTGTATGGTGGACGACGGTGAGGCCTAGGAAGGCAACGACACGAGCCGTGGAATACTGCAGCTTGTTTCCCACGCTGGGAGTACGAGGGTTTATCGTTCGTCCGCCGTCGCGGAGAATAACAAGATGTGGGTGAGTAGATGGATGGCTAGGCCAGCGATGGGAGTACGGTGGGGCTGTGAGGCTCATGGCAAAGATAGCCGGCCATGGAGGAGGGAGCATGCAGTCCCGCCGGCGCTTGTTTGAGCAGCCGGAGCATGAAGAGCAGAGATTGAAGAAGACGACAACCGTTGGATGGACATCCAACATCATCGCTTCTCGTGTTGACTAAGTTGACAGTATGCTGCATGTGTGGCCAACCTTTTTTATGAAAGCATACGCAACCTCCTGTAGTAGGCGCAAGTCAGCCTCAAATCTGTGGAAAACAGATACAACCCATCTGCCATTATTTCTAATAATGTACAACCCATTTGCTAATTCTAAGGTTTTTTGGAGCCCATCTTCTTTTGTTAGCATTACACCCCATATTGTGGCCACGGTTAAAAAGTATACTAAATTTTGCATATTTCAAAAGGTCAACTATTTTTAATCCAGAAATATCGATTCACATTCAAACTATTTTGAAAAATAATTTATATAAATATAAAATCCAAATAATTGTCCATGCATAAAAATCAATGGAATTTAAGATCTTGTAATGAAAAAATTTGAAACTAATTCCTGTTTGATGTATTTTAAAAAGTACAGCCATTTCGGGCAAACCGAATGAAACTCTCATTGTCTTGAAAGATTTGCAACAAAGAGGCCGATAAAGCAAGTAGGCCTTGTTTGGGTATTTCTTTAAAAAATAGAACTGGCTAGCCATTTTCAGAAGAAAAACACAACTGGGCTCATGATGTGGTAAACATAAATAAAACCCTCGGCTAGACGGGCCACAGCCTCGACAGCCCCATTGTTACCCTGATCCGTCGCTAAAACTAGTATAAATAACAACCGCTTGTTCCTAAAAAACTACACGACTTGTCGGGTCCCCGTGTCACCGCCGTAGTGTAATTCTCTCGCTTATTGACTACGCTGACAATGGCGTGACCCGATGTCCAACCATTAGGAGGAACCATAATTTTGGGCTTGTACTATAGAGGCACTTGCTTGCATCGCCATGATGCTGGTGGGTCCTCATCGTCATCCTCTCCACGCACAATCATCTCCTTGTTCCTCTCGGTTGTTGACGACGCTGACAACGCAAGAGGGCGGCGCACAGCGCACGGCAAGCGAACCAAGGCCGCAAGGCGGAGGACGACGGCGAGGCCTCGGACGGAACGAACAGGAGCCGTTGAAGATGCGCCTGTCCAGTCGCAGGCGGAGGGGAGTACGAGGGTTGACTCGTTCGGGCACGGGTGCGTGTTAGCGACGTCGCGGAGAATAACAGGACGGTGGGGAATAGAGGGAGGGACTGGCCAACGTTGGAGGGTACGTACGGTAGGGCGGCGGAGGCGCGGCCAGCCATGGGAGGCAGGAGCAGGCAGAGCCGACGGGGTGGTTTGGTTTGGGCGGCTGGAGGAAGAAGAAGACAAGAGATAGAAGATACACGACAGATGTTGGATGTCAATCCAACGGCTGGTAGGCGAATCGCTTGTTGACCGGCTAGTAAGTCGACACCACCTTGATAGGCTATTTCTCGCTGGGTCCCAAATGTCGAATCCAAATCTGTCACGGTCATGCAGCCTTTCCTATGAAAATTTACAGCCCATTTGATGTGCTAGTTCAAATAAGTTTGTGGGTGCTGGTGGGGCTAATCACTTGGCTTCAGAATGCACAAAGTGAGCTCAAGCAGCCATGAGTGATGTTATTTCCTTGGTTGTGATTTGTTATGATATTTCACTCTAAATTAAACGAATGGCAAGCCATTTGCCTTGTTTCAAAGAAAATATGACAACACAGCCGAGTTGAAATGGGCAGGAACATCTAACTCCAGCTACAAACTGCATAAAAGCACGAGGGTTGATTGTTCATCGTGTTTACAAAAAAACCAGATCGAAAAGGGCAACAACATCTAACTCCAGACTATTTTCGGCAATCATAAAAATGGATCGGTCAGTCAATAAAATGAACATCCCGGTCGTAAAATTTATCGGATTATGACCACAATATGTTGTAAATAGAAGCCCGGCACATTCAGAAGCTCTTTTGCCCACCTGAAACTCCTTTTTTGCTCTTCGACATACCCATCCGTCAAAACCATGCTGCTGATAAACTTAAGCCTGATGGACAATAGTAACCTCACATTCAGCAGGAAGAATGTGACAAATCTTGTGTTTGCACGGTTGGCTACATATCGATCTAGCGTTATTGTCTTCAATCGAATCTCATGAGAAGTGAGAAAATCCCGATGCTTACTTAATCCACCGATTGGTTATAACTTTCTTACCCCGTCCTGTTGCCTAAATAGACATGAAGATTGAAAACAGTTAAGGTCTAAAAGAAGAGTGTCGAAAGAGCAACAGCTGAACGGTTAATTCTAGTACACTATATGCGGGCTTCCAATGTGCGTGAAATTATCACCTTTATATACAACTTCTCCGCATATGGAAAGCATTGCAGCAAGCCAATAATCTTGTTCAGATCAAAACTATTCATTTGGATATATAAGATCTTGATGAATCAAGCACCATTGATAGGCCATCCATGGAGAAACTCTTCATTGAGCATAGAACATAATATTAGTACAAAATGTGTACTCCAAGATGATATATATATTATGCGAGAAATTTAAAATGCAGCTTATGGTTACAAGTGTAGATGATAATATAAAGTACCCGAAGAATTGTGGAGCCAAACACCATATTGAAATGAGCACAGAGATCATGTATTACACCCAAGGTCTCCAGTTTAGGCGCAGAGAGGACGGTTATTTGCAACGGTGAATAACTAGAATCAAGGATCAACCTTTGAAGTGAAGGGGCATCTTGGATGATGAGCTGCCTTCCGTCAAAAGAAATTCCAATTCTTACAAGGTTAGGCGATTTATTTGGAGACAACCGATTCTAATCAGGAAAACAGCACCAAGCACTCCAAATAGCAGGCAACTGGAGGGATGATGCTATGCAATGAGGCCTCCGATATACTAACCCGCACAAGTGAAAGTTTCTTGAGAAATGGGAGTCGAAGGTTTAGTACCGATTGTCTGTAGGTAGCACAGCGCAAAGGTGGCGGTGTGGAGAGAGGAGGAAAACTGCGAGATGGACATCGGTGCTGAGGGAACAAGTTCATGGTGTTCGGTATGTGGTATGTGATTTCAAGGGGAATAGTAGAACTCAAGCAGCTTGTAGTTCTGTGAATTGTGGGATTTCAGCCAAAGGCCCACCATGCAGGCATGGTATGCTTGCTCGTAGCATGACGGGATGCAGAGGCTTTGAACGAACCCTAGTGGGAGGAGATGATGGCTCTGGGATTTCAAAATCATTGAAGAGAGATAGCTGAAGACAATGAGATTATAAGCACGGCGCGCCATAGAGGGCGCCACCGAATTGAGAGGACTTGGTGCGGCAGCAATCCTTGGTGGGGAGAAGCGAGATGATCTCCAAGGATGGCGTCCGGAGATCATGATGCGGTCCACCCGAGATTCTACGGGTTCCTCGATCCGTGGGGGGGTCGCCGCTTCTCCCTGCGCTGCCGGGTGCGGGATCTACAACAAAGGCCGCCATCAATGGAGCCTCATCTTCTTGGCGCTGGGGTCACCGACTCCATTTTCTCGAGGCGCTGCGTCAAGGCCACGGATTTGAGCAGAGTAACTAATGACGAGCCTAGTTGTAGAAAAGCGAGCGAAGAAGAAGGGAGCTGGGATTTTCTCAGGAGTGAGGAAGAAGGGAGCTGGGGTTTTCAGAGGAGTGAGGTGAGGAATTTGGGGTACGAGGGAGCGAATGACGGAGGTGGATGGGAGCGAGGAGGAAGAAGAGCACCCATGATTTTTTTGGGGGAGGGGGGCGTGTGCTGGGTGTGGGTAGCGCCTAGAGAAACAATTACTACTAGTACAAAGGAGACACTCTACAGCTACCCGTAAAAACAATTACTACTAGTACAAAGGAGACACTCTACCGCTTCGCTCCTCCTAGGTCATTGAAACGCCTCCCTCATCGAATGTCGTTATACTTTTGTTCACCGACATGCGGGCCATGCAACAAGGCCCAAATGCCATCCACCAAATTAGAAGGCAAGATGCAAAGAGAGTCACCCCGGTCGTAGCGCCGTAGTAACGAGCCGTCGTATCACAAAACCCCACCTCCCCGCAGTCTAAGTTTGACGGACGAAGCAACCATCATTTCACTCTTCGCTGAATCCCCTTCTCCCTCACCGCCTTCAAGAAAGGCAACACTCGTGATTCGCCATCGTTTTCTCTCCCAACAAAGGGAAGGTAAGCGGATCCGTGATATTGGTATATTTTCGCTCGTAGAAAAAAAAGAACTTTTGCAAAGCAAGAACCGATCCTCACTCTCTTTTTGTTTCATTGCCATTGCGATTGTGTTTTCCTTTTAGCGGTCTCCTAGTATTCGCTGGCCATGATAGACCAAGGAGAACCAGCAAAGATCTCGCCGATATTGGAGCAGACGCGGGAGGCTGATCCCCACGAGACTGAGAGCTCCAAGAAGAGGGAGGCAACCACCGAGGCGACCCCAGATACGCTCACGACCACTACTGAGATGGTCAACGCCCCGTTCGAGGTTACAGCCCCCGTGGCAAGGCAGAGCAGTTTTCCCCTTCGAGGATGTGTCCCCCCGCCGAGCTGCCCAAGGTGATTTCCTTCTTTGTCGATCTCGATTTTGGTTTTTCATCTAAGTATGTGGTGATTTTTTTAGAAAAGGAAGTATGTGGTGATTAATAATGCAAAATTTTATTAGCTTCGATGACATGCTATACATAGTGGTTTAAATAACTTGTGTTTCTTATACTGAAAAGTAATTCAGAACTTGTTTATGTTTCAATTAGAGCCCTGATGCATACAAGGATTGTGTGGTTGTGCATGTCACTTGCTATGAGGCAGACGACCTGAATATACGCACTGGGAAAACAGAGTTCTTAGGCTGTTGGATTGTTGTGGTGTTCTCACGGGGGGCTTGCGAGTCGACAGATGCCACAAGGGCTTAGTGTGAGGGTAAGACTGCTGCTGATAGGACCGGGAGCGGGTATGCGAGTAGCACGCGGGGGTTTACCCAGCTTCGGAGCTCTCCGGAGAGATAATACTCCTACTGTTGCATGTCTCAGTGTATCTGATATATCTAGTACAGAGTGCTCCTAGAGCTGTATCATTGGTCAGTGCCATAGGCATCTGACTTTGTATATGCGGATGGCCGGATGAACATGCGTGCTCTAGTGGCCGAATGGCACTTGGCCGTGGGTGTGTGCGTGAGCATGTGTGTGCCCATGGGTGTCCATCCCCTGGATGGATGGATGTGTGCCTTATATAGTGTGGGGGTAGCTTACGAAGTAAGCTATGTAGGTATGGTAGCTAGCTAGCTGGTGGCATGGTGGATGTCACACTTGTCCCCGGGTCACTTCATAAATAGTGCCCAGTGGACAAGTGTCACCGTGACATGATGGCGCTGCGCACGGTTGTCCTGCCGGTGTCGTTGGGCTGCAGCCGGCAGCCGGCTGGTTACGCAATGGTCACCGGCAACCGCCGGGTAGCCGGCTAGATGGAGCAATGGACGGGAGCCGGCAGAGCGGCCGGGCAATGGATCGAGGGCTTTGCTAGCCCCGATGTCTGGAAATATTGTGTTGCCATCTTCGGGGTACCCGTGGTCAATTACTCAGTCAGTAGCCTCCAAGCCTCCGGGCAACTTGGCAAAGTTGTGCAGAGGTTTTTTGGTGGGTGTTGATGTAGAAAATGTCGATGACAGCCGGCTGCAGCCACACCGCGCGAGCTTGCTTCGAAAGGGCGCTGCCAACATAGACCTGGCTGGTGTAGTTTCTAAGCCTCCGGGCAACTTGGAAAAGTTGGTCGGAGGCTTTTCGCGTTTGTTGGTGCAGACGATGACGTCAAGGGTGCCGGGCGCGGGCACGAAATCCGCCGGCTGGTGCTGCTTGGCGACGCTGGTCCCCTGACCGATGTTGTTGTTGACAAAGAGGTTGCAGGCTGCAGCCGGCGCGGCTTGCTTCTAGTGGGGGCGCGCCAGCTCACCCACTAGGTGTAGCCTCCGAGCCTCCGAGCGAGGAGGGGGGTTCCCCACGAAAATGATCATGCAAAAGACAAAGTTAGTCTGCGCAGATATATCAAATGTTTGCTTTTAGTGTTGCAGGTTTTATGTGGAGGGTGCCGACTGGTTTCGGCCCAGCCCCTTCTATCTTTTTCATGTCCCTCCATTCTTTGGCTTGTGCTCTCGCTAGCCGGACAGTCGCTCTCGGTCTTTGGCTGAGAGGGCCGAGTGGAATGTACAATACTGACTGGGAGCGAATTTAACCGAAAGCAGATACTCATAAAGGAAACGACTGGGGTCACCCAACTGCTTTTCCCGGACATTTTTCGCAGGGTGGCCTCCAGCGCTCACCCTTGTTAGCCGGACAGCCGCTCATGGGTCTCAGGACTAAGAGTGAGCCTTTGGTACCGCGCCGACGCTACTAAGCCGCTCAAGGAACAAACATCTCAGTGCTGCGGCCAGCCTCCGCCAACTCTAGCTAGCGCTGGGCTTAACAGTGATGCAACTGTAATAAAAAGCGAGGTGGTCCCCGAGCCGCCTGGGTTATCCGTGTTTGCGTGCCAAAATAAGCGGTGAGGAGCTTACATTATTTTTGGCGCAGCCGAGGCGACACGATCTCCGCAGCAGCCCGAGCCTCCGGTGCTCGAGGGACGCCTTAGCCGGTCAGCCCATCCGCCGGGGACAGAGCGTGAGGCGGCCTAGCCGCCCTCCACCGCAAGGCGTCAAGCGACAGCAAACCAGCCGCCGTGGCGTGACGTGGGCGGTCGACCAGCAGCGCGGTCGGACTGCCGGCCATGCAGCCGCCACGCAGCCGGATGTGCAATGCCACGCGCACGCGCCCAGTTTCCTCGACGCGGTAACCGCATGCATGCATGCCCGTACACATGTTTTGATTTCTTTTTTTTTCTCTTTTGCTTCTTGGTTGGACTTCACGCGAGCAACCGGAAACCCCCTTTGACTTTTCTTCGCGTCTTGTTTTTTTTTTGGCCGAGCTGGCAGGAGCGGCCGGGCAGTCGGACTGAGGGGCTTTGCTAGCCCTGATGTCTGGAAATATTGTGTTGCCGTCTTCGGGGTACCCGTGGTCAATTACTCCGTCATGGATCCTGGAAGCCATTTGCGGTTATACCAATGAAGAGGTGTATTCCAGCCTCACTGTTGTCAGGCGTGTTGTCCAGGGTGTACTAAAGCACAAGAAGTTCAAAGCTACTCCTTCGTTTGTGAGGCATACTGTTCTTGTGAAGCTTACGCAGGAAGATGATGTGGCATGCCTCCACAAACAAGTTTATCAGTGGCAAGGCCACAAGGTTGTCTTCATGAAGGTTCACAGGATTGAGCTGCCATGGGACGCCCTCGATGATGTTCATGGCAAGGTCCGCCTTGTGTCCAGCCCAAATTAGATCGAGGCATGAAATAGTTGCTCCAGCTAGTGCTTAATAGTAGTTTGATTGTGTCTAATTATCCTAACCTTGCTCATATCACCCTCCGGGCTAGTACTGCTTGAACTGCCTATGGGAACTGCTGCTACTTTTGTGTGCCCGTGAATCATATAAGCAACTATGTATCTTGTTACAAAGGGTTCATGCAGTTAATTGAGGCCACAATGTAATAAATTCCAAATGTTCAATGATAGTCCAAATACATGTGGAACACTCACATTAAACTCGCTTTCATAAAAATCTTGAAAAGCATAAGTTAAGCAGTTTTATACATCTCAATGATTCATAGAACATAACAAACATATACTAGTTCACAGCAAAAGACAAAGTTGTGAGAAGGTTTACAAATCAGGAAAAACAAACAAGGCTTCTCCGAGCAAAGATTTCCCGCAGGCTTAAATTTCCTGGAGTTCACTCTGTTTTTTCTTCTTGCCACCATCCAGGTTAGGTTCTCTCATTCCGTAATAACCAATTATAATTGTGGTCTCAAATGAATGCTGAACTGAACCATGCAAAGGTAATCGACCAGGTGAAATTCTTGTGCATTCCACTAAATTTAAGCACCGCTATTTGCAAAAGTAAGCAGACCACAATGCCTCTTGTCCGCAAGACCTGTCCAAAAACCGCCGCAGCCATGCCACCTAGTCCTCGGTCCATGGATGAACTGGTAGAAAGTGCATTCCGACTAGGATGCAGTTGTTTTCGCCGTCCCTCAGACCGCAATCAGGAAGTAAAACGTCTTTAATCAGCTTCGCTTAGATTATGCTATCATTCTACCTTAGTTACTACCAATGTAGGGATACCTTGAAGACGGGAGGCTAGACGACGGCAACGAGGGATAGCCATCTCATTTTGGGCAGTTGTACTAAAACTGAGGTGTGTGCTTTTGATTGCGCGGATAGAAACGATACGGAAACAGACATCCCGAAACAATATGGAGACAGACATCCCTGTTTGCGCAAATACGAAATACGATTATTTAAACAAAGGATGACATTACTACTTTCCCCGCTTCTCTTAGAACCAAGTCCTAGATTCATGCTACAACTTTCCCACTTTCTTCCCTGTTTGAACCAATGCTTTGAGTTGACTGTATGAACTAGCTTTACTTCTAATAATAGTAGAAGTCTAGGTGGCTTTGGAACAGCGGACGGAAGTAGAAAAGGATCCACGCGAAGGGGGAAGAGCTGGGGCAGTAGATCAAGGCAGGTTTTGAAGGAATATATACCTGAGGGTCGTCGGCATGTGGCAAAGACGGCGTCGGGAGGCCACATCTTGGCCACAATACCGCAGGGAGGAAGAAGGGGTCGGAGGCCCTCCCGAGCCGGCGCTCTCTCGGAGAGAACGGCACACCGTCGATCGGGATGCGCGGGCAGCTGTTGGTCTCCTCCCTCGCCGCGACGACAGCGTGAACGATGCACCTACACCCCCCGCCCCGGTCGAGGTTGTCTGGCCGGATTTGTGACCAGCCATGAGCTGAGAGAGAGAGTGTGGCCACCTATGTCTTGCTTAGATCTGGAGAGCATGAGAGAGTGAACGAGAGGAACCCTAGTAAAGCAAGCGCTAAGGCTCCTTCTTTTATATATAGTGGAGTGATATTGTTGTACCGGCTTCAAAAAAATGCGCTCCTGCGTGTACCCGCGAGTGGGTGTGAGAGAACTAGTGTGTGCGTGCACCGCTTCTCTTCGTGAGAGTACAATATATACTATGCCCAAAGAACGTTCGCCGCAAGAGTAATAATATAAGTGTGTGACGCGTGAGCTAAAATAAAATGTGCGCGCCGTCTTTTGTTTTTTAGAAGTTCTGAGGGTAGGGTGTGAAGAGCACATATGTGCGTGACGCCTACCGCAGATAGACGATGGGTGCCACGTCTTGTAGTCTCATGCGAGAGGACTCGGAGAGTTGTGACTCGTGAGGGTGCGTGTGCGTGAGAGAGAGGGGGGCACGTATCAATGCAATGCATGTGTCCGTAAATCATTATCCGACAAACGTTCGCCACAAGCCTTTTCCCGACGAACGTCGTAAGAACCGTTAGATTGGCATCTGATAGTGTCATTTTTGCCATGTCATTTAACAGAACAGCCACTCCTCCTACACACAAATCTTCCATGTGAGTGCTAGCAACTGCCATATGCTCCCTCCGTTCCGAAATGCAGTGCATATAGATTTATTGAAAATTAGAACCTCGCAAACTTTTACCGAGTTTTCGTGTACCAAATTGCACATGTAGAATACCTCAGATATATCATTTCATTCATCTTCGAGAGGTAACTATAAAGATGGGTGAGGGTCTACAAAGAAAGACCATCGTATCACCCGCAACAATTTCAACCATCCTTTAGTGTCGAGGAATATCATAGGAACTCTATATGATATGATTTTTATAGGATTTTTTTCCTTTAGAGCCAATTGGTTCATAGGAATATATTCATATACTCTACATTTCAAAGTAAATAAACATGATATCATTTCTATAGCTTCAGAGCCACTTGGTTCATATGAATGGATTCCTATACTCCCTTAATTTCAAAGGAAAATAAACATTAGTGTATATTCAATAGAAAAGTTCCTATGATATGAACCAATTACATCTCTTTACTAATCCCTCCTCATAGGACTTAAGATACATGTCATCTCTAGATTCAATAGAAAAGTTCCTATGATGTGAACCAAATGACATCTCTTTTCCAATCCCTACTCATTGGAATTGAGATCCTCCATGTCATCTCTTTCCCTACAACTTCCATGTATACATCTTCTATTCCTAAATAGATAGTACAACCCACTAGTAGATTTTTTCCAAAACATGCAACTATGGCACAAGAACTATATAGTGTGCCAATAACTTTGAAAGATGGTCGCTGGATGAAGCTAACCCGACAAATGCAGAGATGGGCAAATCCGAGCACTCACCGCCGTTGGATATCATCAACATTCCACCAGATCTTCCACATGTACAATTTTAGAAGACTCCATGGTTGAACTTAAGCATAATGCACAAACCTCAAAACACAAGCACTTCTCCTTTGTTGTAGAATCTTCTGTATCATAATTGATTATTTTTTTCTAAATGAATTGCCATTATTATTTTTTACTTTATGATTTACAATGCACAACCCCATGAATCTTAACATTTTATAAAACTAATTGATTTTGAATGAGATGAACTATAAGAACTAAACTAACATCTACATCATGCATATATGACTCAAAGCTTTACATGCTATAGTGTGTATTTATTCATAATTTGGTTTCAAATCTCATGCGCCCAATACATGTGTACCTTACTAGTTTTGAGTAGAGTAGCAAATTTCATGCGGCCCCGGTATATCAAAATGCAGGGCCCATGCATCATTGCGTTTCGTCGAACCTCGCCCACAATTTTTGTACGTGCTATATCTCCACCGGTCCCCGAACCCAAAATGTTGCCTCGTCTCAGAAAACCAAGCAGCCCACACATATTTAACGCGCCGACTCGAACCCGCTTACTATGATGTGGCCCGACGCCGTAGTACTCCTATTAAACCCTACCGCCGCACTCATCATCGGTTTTCTTCAAGAGGACGAGGGAGAAGCCGATTTGTAGTGGAGGCGCTTTCAAAAAAAGGATCTGAGTGGAGACCCCACCCTAGGGTGCCCTAGGTAGCTGCCGACGCATCATTGTTTTCTTTTTCTTTATGCTCTTGCGCTAGAGTGAAATGATGGATGCTTCCTCCGTCCAGCTTAATGCGGGAAAGGTGGGGCTTTGTGATTTGACCCCTCATCGCTCATTTTCTACTACTGTGGCGCTACAACCGGGGTGTCTCCAATTCCAACCGCTGCTCCGAACTGTGATTTGGTGCATCGCACGTGGAACAAGACGGTGGATGAGCCACATGTCTGCCAAAGGGGTCCTGTTAAGGTGTCGCCATTTCGCAAAGGACCGACCGCTTGAGTTGCTACGCCAACACGACAGGAGCAGCCTACCACTTGGTTTTGCTCCTTGGTGAATCCCGACTATATTGATCTAAAAAGATACGTGCTGAACTACCCTCTCCGTCTCGGTTTTTTATTTGTGGGCATCTCGGTTTATAGGGCCTGCATGTAGTTCTAGGTCATCCATTTGACTAACTAAATATGAGTTACTATGTCACAAAAAGTATATCATTGGATTCTTATTGGTTTATATGTGAAGAAACAAGAAACGAGGTAGAAGTTAATGCACCACGCCTTAGTATTTTGGGATTATTTGGTTTTCGTAAGATGACTTACTCACCTAGACGGAGGGAGTAGTTGTATTTAAAAGTCGAGGGCGGGGCTTTTCCTGCGTGGTAGGCGGGGCAGTTCCGCCTAGTCGGTTTGACAGAAACGCGAGAAGACGAGGGAGTAGGCTGCTGCAAACGTAGGGTTGTGTGATTTGACAGCGAGTTACTGTTGGACAGGTGGGGCCCCGTGATTTGACTTTCCATATCATTTTAACTGCGGCGCTACGACCGGCGTGAGTCTCCCGATTCCTGACCACCTCCATACAGGTGCCTCTCCCAATGCTCCACCATGTAGTAGTAGAGGCTGGCTCTTGCATGAGAGCCCACTTCTCCACTTTTTCCTTGCCTCTCTTTCCTCCACATATGCAAAAATGCCATGTAAAGCGCACTATTGTACTTGCTCCTACAGGTGCTTAAGCTTGCCACATAGGCATAAAGTCTGATGTGGCAAGTTAATCAAGAAAAGAGAGACTAGTTTGGTGACCCAAGGAAGAAACGGTGCTAAGCACGTGTACCTAGGTGAAAAGACAATTTTGAGTCTATAGCTAATTAAATGAAGCAAACTTAGCAACACCATTTCATTGGAAGAGGTCACTCCTTGGCAAATGCAATAATACTAGTATTCCCAGTGTCCCATATTATAAGAACGTTTTTGGCACTACACTAGTGTCAAAAACGTTCTTATATTATGGGACGAAGGGAGTACGAAGAAAGAGATAGAGAGGAGTAAAAAAATACACTTATAGCCAACCTTATGGCCAACCTTGTTGTAGTATAAGTGACTAAGTGATGACTATGTATGACATGCCAACATCAGATAGCCTAACGCACCGTGTTAAATCTCCAAGGGCGCGAACGCGCGAGCGACGCGACGGTCGTGGTAGGCGCGACCATGATATGGGCTGCTGGCAGCCCTTGGATCTGAGATCAAACGATCGCATGCTAAGTTTCTGAAAATTTGCAGAATAACCCTCCAGGATAGGATATTCACCCATTGGTCTATAATCACGCCATGCAACCATTCGATCTCCGATCCAAGGGCTCTCGGAAGCCCGTATCATGGGAGAATGGAAAGCCACTACCTCGTTGCTCGCGACGCCGGCAGTTTGCTCCTACTCGCCCCCGCACGCCCTTTAATACTACGGCGGTTCGCTCCTAGTCGTCCCGCCCATTCACATTACGGCAGTTCCACTAATCCTAACCCTCCTCCCAAATCCATGGCGTCCCAAATCTCCCCGATCGGCGGTGAGTACAAGGTTAGAACCATCACCGGTGATGAGTTCGACGTCATCTACACCCGTACTTCCGCGGCGGTGAAAGTATGCCTTTCTCGCTTCAGACGCATGTTCGAAAACTCACATGATGAGTGGGTCGCTGGGCTAGATGTTGAGTACACCACAGTCATGGGACGAGAGAAGGATCTAAAGGACGAAGAGAGTAAGAAGCCCGCCGTGATCCAAGTTTGCGTACATAACGTTTGCTTGGTCTACCACATATGCATGCCGACGTTGAGTGCCAAGATTTTAAGAACTTCCTCAAGGACAAAACAACAAAATTCGTTACTGTAGACTTTAAGAACGACGAAGAAGTCCTGGGTCGGATATGCCTCATTGTAGGAAACCCCTTCGATCTCCAGAAGAATCGGCTGGTGCCCTCTCGTCAGCCTTCAATGCTGGACCCTGGCAGGAGCCATGGTTCATCCTTTGTACCGTAAACTGGAGAAACCTCATTAAACGTTTCATCGTCATGCATGGCAGCGGAATGTACTAGATATAGACCACATCCACTACGCTGCAATGGATGGCTACCTTTGTTTTAGTATCTACAAGGGTTGGATGAAGAGCAACAGCCAAGTGTGCGGTTCAAGCAAAGAAGTATCAGCCAAGAGGAAGAGGGACAAGGACGAAGTCGAGGACTTGGACGAGGACTCCGAGTAAGGTGGCGATGTCGCTGCTCATGGTGGTTCTAAACTTCTAATGCAAAGGTTCACCGGATTAGTTGCATAGTTTAATTTCAGGTGTGCTTAGTTTAATTTGAGGGGTGTGTTGTGCTGAGCCCCCAACAGAACTATGTTATGTTTCTTCTTGTTACTTTAACTCTTCAATATGTACATACTACTAGTATTTCTTTAATAATTTAGCACCCCAATTAAGCACGTACTAGCTTTTTTAATAGTACTATATGCATAATTTGGCGACGAGCGCTCTCTATATGTACCACCTTTTTTTTAATTTCAATTTTTGCTCCATGGTGCAATCCATCGATAGTACTACTGTACAAAAGTATACATTTTTTAAAAGGCTAGAGTACTGTTCATCACATATATAGGAGAGAATTCCTTATTTGACCCTTTCTTAAAATTTGGTTCCCTTTTTGGCCCTAGTAAAAAAATTCTTCCTATTTTGACACTCAAACTTTATTTTGTTCCCTCTATGACATTTCCGTTAGTTTTGACACCGTTAAATACAACATGAAAAGTCCATTTTACCCCTGACCTATTTAGTGACCAAAATTATGAACCGTAAGTCAAAAGTAATGGTGACAGAGCGCGTGGACGTAATGCGCCAAAGCGATTGGAGTTGCAACAAGATCAGAGAAACTCAGATTACTAAGAACCAATGCACAAACATGTATGAGCAGTACACAGCACAACAATCTGGCGGTTACCCTCTTCACGCACAGACACAGTAAAAGATTCATCCAATTTCTCTCTTTGCACACAACACCCACACCAAATCACGCACACACAGCAAGCACACTCAACCATGGAAAGCACGCACCCACAGAAGAGATCCAACTCAATTTCTCTCTTTGCACACAACGCGCATCATGTGGGAAGCTGGTCAAGCACCACTTTGGCAGGGCACCACAGCCGGGGGAAGCTGGTTCGGCAAGGCGGGCGCACACAACATGGTCGTCCAGCCGGCAGCGGGAGAAGGCCAGCAACAGCCGCCTCCTGGTCACCGCTATGCCCCGCCACTAACGCACCTTGGGCGCCAGGACTTGCCCCGCAGCAGCCGCCTCACCCGCCCTTCACTGCTTGGCGCCCGCCTCACCATGGTCGCCCTCCACCGCGCCATCCGTAGCAGCGTTCGTAGTGCCCTCCTCCATGCCTCGCGCCGCTGCTGTGTGCCTCACGTCATGCGGTAGGGTTAGAGCTCGAATAGAAGGAAGGGGAATCGGGAGCAGTGAATCGGCAAAGGATGTCTACGGTTCGGTCAAAATATTTTTTTCCAGCGTGCTAAAGCAGGGGTAAATAAGACTTTTCAAGTTACATTTGACGGTGTTAACAGCAAAAAGTGACAAAAGTGTCATGGAAGGAATAAAATGAATTTGTGGTGTCAAAAAGGGAAAAATAAATTTTCTAGGGCCAAATAGGGAACCAGATTTTAAGAAAGGGCCAAATAAGGAATTCTCTCCATATATAGCCAGTTAAATTCTCAACCTAGAACGACGTGCATGACATGTAGTAAACTGATACGGAGGAAGTATAGTAAAAATGAGGTGATTTTACCGAGTGATCAGCGGGGGAGCATGGCCTGTCATGAGGTCCCACGTGTCATGATGTACCAAGGCGATGCGCGTGTCCCTCTTGAGGCAGAAGCAATACTAGTACGTGGTTTGAGATGATGGCGAACCGAAGTGTGAAATAATGGTTGCTTCGTCCGGTCTGGGAAGGTGCGGCATTGTGATTTGACGCCTCATTGCTCATTACTACTATCGGGCGGTACGAGTGGGGTGCGCCCCCGCTGTTCTCACCTTTGTTATTTGGTGCTTGACACGTTGACCGGTTGCTATATGTCCCACATGTCGGCGATGTGAAGTACAAATTCATGAAAGGGAGCGCCGACGGAGGAGTATACTACAGAATTCATGAAAAGGAGCGACTTAGTTTTGGAAAAATCTGTTTTACGAGTACGCACCCACTAGGGTTTATAGGGCTCATCTAAAAACATTCGCTTTTCCGCTTGATAAGCCTCAATTCTACTATACCTAGTAGTAGTACCATTACATGTTGGATTTCGAGGTGCGTTAGATCACCCGACGCAAGCAGTGTCAAGAGGAAACTAACCAATGCATGTACAAGTTCATGGAAATTTAGCGGTCATTCATGCATTCGTTCTAATTAATGCCTCGGTAAACATAACTTCTTGAGAAAAACGAGTGTACTAATTACTTGTGCAAACAACAAAATTAATTCGACCAATCACCATCTACCTTGGTTGGAGAGATTTTGAAATTGAGACATAAACTGGAAAGGAGGGAGTAGTAACTTTTGTCTCGATTACTATTTGTGGCCTTGTATAGATGCAAAATGTATTTTTTTATAGTGGCCTTGTATAAGTAAATAGAGGGAGTACTAACCAAAGTACGTAGTAGGGATGAGGAGTAAACAGAGGGAGTAGTAAAATGTTCTCCTCGTCTGCGAGCCATCAAGGCTGTGGGCGAGGGAGCGGGCGAAGGCGCATGATGAGTAGTAAGCTTTACCTCATCCTGCAAGCCACCGCACCTGCATGGGGGAGACGGCGTGACTAAGCAAGTTTCTCCTCGCTCATGAGTTGACGGGACACATCAAAAGTACTCCAGTGTATAGAGCCTTGCCTCTAAGGTAGGCCCCACATGGTTTGCCTCTTTTTAGTTTAACATAACGCGTCAAGTCACAATTTTTTGTTCACCCGTGGTAGACGATCCTCCCTCCACCAAGTGGACAACCAAGACACGTGCCAAATTACCACGTGGGCTGCCTTTTTCAGATGGAAATGAGCTCCACCGTGTACCAGCGGGTATGGTTGGGAAAGAGACGGAGTACGTGCGTCGTGCGTGCACCTCTTCTCTTCAGGCACGCCCCCACCCACGTGGGTGTGTGTGAGAGAGATACAAACCTAGACATAATCGCCGTCCATCCCCATGCCTCCGCCCAGTCCGACCACCACCACCACCACCACGGCACCACGCCCCACCTCCTCACCTTATCTCTCATATTTCTCCTCCATTTTTATATACAAGGGGCCACTATCAAAATTAAATTTGCAGATATACAAGGCCACTAACACTAATCGATGCAATATTAATGGTGTTTGCCTTGTGGTACTAGCAAAGGAGGACATTAATTATCCCTTGCATGCATGCGGAGTTTGTAAAAAATGCATCTTGATGTTCCGTGCAATGCACGGGCATCTTGCTAGTCCATGAAAACAACACATGGCAAAATTCCACGGCTAACGAGGGATTTGAATCTGTTGGGAGGGGCTGTTTGATCTTGACCGGGTAGCCAAAATATTGGCTACCCTCTTGTCCACCAAAGGTTTTGCCACCGATGAACGAGGAATGGCTCGGTGTCATGCATCCTCCAGTACAAGACGTTGAGACGAGCTCGCACGAGTTGTGTTTTTTTGTCCCACAACGCCGCCCGAGCCGCCCACAGACTGACCGGCGACCCGCAAATTACGCCATCCAACCGTAGCCGCACACATAATGACAGCAACTCAACCAACCGGACGAAATTCACACAAACACGTAGACAAACTAATATTTCATATAAACAATGACGGAAATCATATAAAATACCGGATTTTCACACAAACATGACGGATTTCATTACATTCAAATGAACTACGCGGTGCTAGTTCTGGACAGCACAGGTATATAAAACCTGGCCTAAATGGTCGCCCGCCGATCGATTTGTGTTCCTCATGTCCGCAGACGATCATCAGATCGCCGGAGCCCCGGAGGTATATGCTTCAGCACAAAGGACGGCTCGCTTCCCCACTGCCCAACTGATATCATTGGTGGTGTCGAAGATGATGGTGGCCGGCACCGGTTCGAGTTCATCACCGGCCACTACTTCGCCATGGCCGGCACCGGCTCGAGTTCATCCTGACATTGACCTCTTCCGTGGAGCCCATGCAGGGTCGACGAAGGTCCTCGCAACAAAAGGATCCGGCAAGACACCTGCTGTGTACGCCGATGTCGCCTTCGCGGTGGCCTTCATGGGACCCAAGCGGCGGCGGCCTCCCATATTCTACTTCTTCTCGATGATGGCGGCGGACACGGAGGCGCTGGCCACCGACTCGTCGCTCTCCGCACACCCGGCTTCTGTCGCTGCTTGCATTGCGCGGCCGCCGGCATGGGAGTCTCGGCCACAGAAACGGGAGACGCGGTACGAGGCGGCGGCATGGACGGCAACAACGACGCCCGTGCGCCGCTCCTCGTCGAGCTAGCCTGGAGCGGCGAGTGGCTGAACCGCGCGCCGGCTTGGGGCGGCAACTGGCTCTGTCGGGCGAGGGGAGGGAGGTGGATCAGCGAGCTGCATAGCTCGTATCCGGCGGGCTACCCAGCCGGCTTGGATGCGGAATAGCTACTCTTCGTAAGCCATTGTAAGAGTGGACAAAATGGTGGAGGAGATAGGGGAGCGGGGAAGGTGTGCGATTCTTGGCCGGCGTTTGGCCTCGTTTAAATAGGAGATTAAATAGACGGCGGACGGGAGGAGCTCGGCCGGCGTTGCGTTTAAGGCTACTCATAGTGGGGAGTAACATATACTAGCATCATGCATATGATACTAGTATATGATACTACCTTAGTGCATAGTATCATAAAATAGTATCATAGATTGCCATATTTATTGCCATGCATGACACAAAAGTAGTATAGCATTTAACATGATACGGTATCTACCTATGTTACTATAACCCTCTCTCTCTCTTATTTAATTGTGTGCCACATAAGCATGTTTGCTAGTCCCAAGTGCATGTTACCGGTTATGTTACCCCCACTATGGCTAGCCTAACGCCGGCCCGGTCATGAACTGACGTGTGTCCAGAGTGGGTTTCTCGGCTTCTACACGGGCGGGTTTCATGGAGGCGTTTGAATGCGGCACGGAGGCGTGTTCAGCCGGGCATGCCGCGAGTGGCACCCTCGACTCTGATCTAGGACACCGCGCCGTTCGTCCACTGACGTGTGGGCTCTTTGGGTGCATGGCCTGCATGTCAGTGACCCAATGCAGGCAGCGCACAGCAGAGGAACCTTTGGTGGGCCAGGGCGGTCAGAAGCGGGCATTTCATAAACCGATGATTGTTCATTGAGTGTGACATCATATTTTCATGTCGTTAAGCCTACTATGTTGATAGCCCGCTTGATACGCCAGATTCATAAAGACCGATGTAAACATCAATGTTCTCGCTTATCACAGATAAGATTGATTAATACCGTAATAATCCATGTCCTTAACAAAGGGTGCATGCACGTATAGGTTGAGCGTGTGTCTTGCATCGTGTGCTGTGTGCATGCAGCGCGAAAAAGTTGCGTGCGTGCAAGGGTGCGTTTCAGTGTTGCATGCATGGGTGCGTGCGCGCGTGTGTTCGTGAGTGCATGTGTACGCAGTCGTTGTTGCACGCCAAAGATGCGTGCGTGTACGCGTTATGTATGCGTGTCAATGTTGCACGCCTACATGCGTATGCGTGTCTTGCGTGCGTGCGTATGTGTACGCGGAGTGAGGCTACACGTCGGTCGACCGACTTTTCATCTACATGATCTTGAGATTTTACGAAGTCACCATAGGTGCCTCGTAGTCGAGTGGAACGCCTCCTCCCACCGAACGACATCGCCGGAAAATACTGAAATTAACACAAGATAAATGCGAGCACCGGACTTTAACCTTGGTGGGCTCGAGAAACCACTGTCCTCTAACCATCCAACCACATGTTGGTTAGCACGACAAAATGTATGTGGTGACCGTGATGAGCTTATTCTCAAGTCCAAGGACCATATCGTGCTTTCGCTTCAAATACAATGACCATAAGTGTCGCCAACAAAATACGGAGCACGCATCAAATGCAAAGTCCGTCGGTGTCATCAACAAAATATGGAGACGACGTGAGTTAGATACTGCTGTACTATTGTATATGCTTATTTTCTTAGTGGCCGATTATGCGTGTGTAGTGTGGTGGGCACATCATTTCTAGTTGTGGTGGGTCAACATGAAGACTCATGGGTCGGTTCCATCCTGCGCCACATATAGGTTGGACCGAGACGTGTTATACGGAGACCCATGTGGAGGACTCGGCGTACAACACGGCTTACCAGAGTCGCGGAGGACTCTATCCCCACCGTGATAAGCCGACTATATATGATTTGTAACCCTAGGCCCTTAGTATGTTATACAAGCTTGGGGGCTAGTTTGTCGATAGTATACACACACGCACAATGCTTGGTATTCACGTGTACTTTGTACACACCTATCACTAATATACAGCACCAGGAGTAGGCTCTTTCTTCAATCGCAAGGGTCCGATCCGAACTACGGTAAAACTTTGCCTCAGATACCATCCAGCCTAACAGCCGTGGATATCTCACCAATGATATGATGAAATCATATCTGCCAACTACTATTAGAGAGGTGTGTCGGGGAGGCAATGTGTGTAGAGAGGCCTAAAGATAATGAGCGTGTGGGAGACACGTAGGCACATATATGTGCGATAGAGGGCTAGTAGAGACCGTGCATGTGTATATATGCATGTGAGAGAAATAGTGTTTTCCAACCTGAGATTAGTGAAAAGGTGGTACATAGTAGTCGAAGAGAGAGAGAGAGAACAGAGAGAGCATGTGCGTGAGACACCCCGACACCCTAAGAGAGATTGTGAGCATGTGTGAAAGAGAAATGCCGATGCATATAAAGTGTGTGCACTTATGCGTTAGATAGAGAGATATATAATGCGTTTATGAGAACGGGGCGAGGCATAGTGCATCTATGTGTAAAAGGCGGTTCTACGCATTAAATTAAAATATAAATGGCATTATTATTTTTGGATGAGATCATGAATTTTGCAAAATTGCGTATGGACGAAAATCGGTCTATCAGACACCCATACTCTATTGAATTCATACGCATATCTAACTTTTTTTTTGCAACCAAGGAGATTATACCTGGAACCATGCATGAACTAAGGTAAGTTGCATATTTTTTAATATATACTCGTGTACAATGTATATTAAAATGTACCCCCTCCATTCCAAAATAATCGTAGCTTTAGGATTTTCAAGAGTAAAGATTTGTGAAGTTTGAGAAATCCTGAAAGTTCAATTCAAGAGAACCGAAACGTTAATGCTTCGCTCCCAAATATTGAACGAAGCACCAAATAGGCCTCTCG
The DNA here is from genome assembly GCA_021605205.1 of Aegilops longissima. Taxonomy (NCBI): domain Eukaryota; kingdom Viridiplantae; phylum Streptophyta; class Magnoliopsida; order Poales; family Poaceae; genus Aegilops; species Aegilops longissima. The sequence continues at coordinate 144,210,467 of CM038677.1, read as the reverse complement.
TCACCCAAACCGCTGCGAGACTAATGTTTTAGTGGTAGGAAATTACTGTCCCGACTCGCCGTGTAGCCTATCGGCCCGATGTCCAAAGGTCTAAACCGGGTAGGCTTGTAACTTCACCAAGACGCTAGTCTCAACCGCCTCCGAGAAGCATTCATACGCCGTGGGCGCCTAAACACCCATGCGCTCGGCCGAAATCTATCCCGCCCACATTTGGGACACTGACATGACTGTCCTACCCCCAACCCGCAATATGTCCGAAATTTTAGATGGGGGCAAAGTTTGTAACTTTCCCCAAATTTCAAACAAGCGCGTCTCAAACCGAAACATTGTTCCCCCTTAGTTCCCCGCCTGCCTCCATTTCCCCAATCATACTCCGTGGGCGTGAAAACGCCCTCTCCACCAGCCGCGAAACCCCAGCTTCCTCCGTCCTCCACCCCATAGCAGCCAATCCACCGCCGCCCTCCTCCATCACGCCGGAGCTGGTACCCTGACGTCGTCGTCCACTAGTAGAAAACAGGGCTATGGTTCCGGGCCAATATCCACATTAGTCCCGGTTCAATCACGAACCGGGACTAATGTGAGCATTGGTCCCGTTCAGGCGGCTAAGGCATTAGTCCCGTTCACTGTGCCCTTTAGTCTGTGTTTGTGCCTCAAACCGGGACTAAAGGGTGCGATGTTTTAGTCGGTTCAGCCTCAAACCGGGACTAAAGATTAGACCTTAGTCCCGGTTTGAGACACGAACCGGTGCTAATGGGGTTGAGACCTTTAGTCCCATTCAGTGCCACTTTTGCCCCCCGGATCGCCTTTTCAGCTTTAAAAAATAAAAGAAAATGATGGAAATGTCAAAAAAATAAAAGAAAATAAGTTTCCCATGTGATATGTGGTCTAGTTGTTGGGAAAATTTGCAAATGTGAATTTCGACTTTATTTGCAAAATCTCTCTGGAATTTGTAAAAATGGGCATAACTTTTGCATACTAACTCGGATGAAAAAGTTTTTTATATGAAAAATCATCTACTCGAAAAGTTACATCCAAATTTAAACATTTTCAAAATCCTCAAAAACATTTTCAAAATCCTCAAAAACCTAACAGAAAAAAGTTACGGGGCTTTTAAGATCTAGAGTGGAAAAAATCGAAAAAATTTCAAACTGTGGTCAAACAATGGTCAAACAAATTATTCTAGAATATTAGTGTTACTAAATAATTATTTCAGTTATTTTGAATTTTGGTCAAATCTGGTCAAATCTGGTCAAACTGTGGTCAAACAATGGTCAAACTAATTATTCAAAATAACTATTGTTTTCTAAATAATTATTTTTTTTAAAACAATAGTTTCAAACTCAAACAGTGAAATGTGTCACTTCATGCTCAAGCAAAATTCCTGAGGGTTAACAGGATTGACATCTTACTATTGTCACGAAAACAACAAGTGCGGACTTGGAAATGAGGGACAATAGAACCCGGAAGTTAAGCGTGCTCAGGCTGGAGGAGTGGGAGGATGGGTGACCGTTCGGGAAGTTAGATGATTTGGAATGATGAGGGGTGATTAGAGATTAGAGGATAAATTGAGCAGTGATGAGGGATGCTGATTAGAGATTAGAGGTTAAAATAATTCAGAAATTTGAAAATAAAAAAATTCAAAAAAAACCTTAAAAAAAATCATAAAATTTCCTTTAGTCCCGGTTGGTGTTACCAACCGACTAAAGGTGGAGCTCCACGTGTCATGACCTTTAGTCCCGGTTCGATTGAACCGACTAAAGGGGAGGCATTAGTATCGACCCTTTAGTCCCGGTTCACCAACCAGGACTAAAGGCCCTTACCAACCGGGACAATAGGCCCTTTTTCTACTAGTGGTCCAACGCAACCGCAAACCGCAACGCCTCAAGGACTTAGCAGCTGAAGCGGGCAGAGCTGCCTCCACGACGCCGACGCCGACGCGCGCCGCATGCAGAACCACTCCGACCACGCCGTCCTGCGCCTCCTTCTGCTGCGGCTCCACTGTCGCAACCGCCCACCGCCTTTGAGCTGTTCCCTTCTGCCGTCGTTCGCCGCCTCGGATCTGCTTCCCGCCGCCGACAGACGACCACCGCACCACACTCAACAACTTGGCCATGGGTTCGCCCAAGGCTGCACCGTTCTCCACAACTTCGGTTTCCGCGAACAACAAGATCGTCGGAAAATGTAGGAGGACACAAAGATCGCCGTTAGAAAGAGGTACTGCTCTTCCCTTATTCGTGCAAATCTTACGTCTCCGCTCACACCGTATTCATCCCATGAAAGAAACTAGTTGAGCGCTTCTTACTGCATCTTCTTCGTGATACTAAATGCACAAGGTTTCCTCCTTTACTATTTCACCTTTGCTAGAGGTCAGAGTCTACTGGATTACAATTCAGGTCACGAACCGCAATTAAAGAAGCAGCACCCGCTTAGGCGCGCTGAGCACCTAGTCCGCTGTTCCCGGGAAGCGGCGATCGGTGTCTATCATAGGGGTGTGGGCGCAGGAGCTGCTTGCGCCGATCTGGAGGTCGGCGGGCTTGAATGGATGGCTGGGGCGGTGCCAAGCACGGCGGTGCGGTGAGGTCGAGGGAGGGCGCAAGCGGGAGGAATATTGGGCGGTGGTCGCCGGCGTTTGAGGAAGATCGTCAACACCGACCGGCTGGAGGTAGATGAAGGCGATCTGCCTGTTTTTGTACATCGGACGGTGCGAAAAAATGGACTGACCTATTTGCTTTCAATGATTGTTATTTTCATAGAATCCTGTAGTAATTGAGTGTGCCATGCATTTTGTAGAGCTATCATATGTCTCCCGTCATTTATTTCTCACCGACCTGCTATCTGCTACCTTTACATTGTACTAATTGTGCACACACTTCACCCATACTCACACTATTGTTTTTTTATGCATGGGTATTTCAGACTCTAACGCAGTGTTGATGAATGCACAACAGAAAAGACAGAAGTCGCTCCAGTGTAATTCGAAGATAAGCACTAAGCGTTTGGCAGCTCTAAAGGGTGCAATGTCGCAGTTGGAGACAAGAAACGTAGCTCTGCGTTGATGATCTCAATTGCCACACACAACCATCCTGTGTGCTTGCTTTAACGTCATACCGTCGAATGTGGTTGCATGTTGCATATGGTGTCTAGCTTGTATTGCTTCCAATTTAGTTAAATTGCATCTACTTACTTTACACATTATACCTTTGATAATGACATGTCTTCCTGTTTTTGATAGATACTACATATGTCTATTAACCATGTTCGTACATCAAACTAATGCTCTTTTATATCCCTCGTCAATCACTTATGATGAGACAACACCGGGTGGGTTAATGTGAGACCCTACTCGCTTAAAGAGTGCAAGTGTCATCCTCCCACATGATTCTCAAGAAACAGCAAGGCTAAATGAAGATAGTCAACGTAGCTCTCTAGTTGATCATCGCAATTCCCCACACCACCATCGCAGTGCTTGCTCTTACTTGGCAAGGTGATATGTGGTTGCATGTTGCATATGGTGTCTACCTTGTAATGCTTCTAATTAGGGTAAATTGCATCCGCTTAGTTAACACATTATACTTGTGAATATGACATGCCTTCCTGTTTTTGGTACATACTACGCCTTTCTATTAACCATGTTCTTACATCAAACTACTTTTCTTGTGTATCCCTCATCAATGCTCCTAATTTGTTAAATTGCATCTCCTTAGCTTACACATTATACATGTGAATATGACACGCCTTCCTGTTTTTGGTACATACTACATCCGCCTATCACACCATGTTCTTACATCAAACTCATGTTCTTGTGTATCCTGCGTCTATCGCTTATGATGAGACAACATCCACGCGTGGGTTAATATGAGACGCAATACTCTTGTAAAGAATGCAATTTCATCCTCTCCACATGATTCTCAAGAAACAGCAAGCCTAAATGAAGATATTGAACGTTGCTCTGTGCACAAGACAAGACTTCCCTACACCACCATCACAGTGCTTGCTCCAACTTCAGCAGATGTGATATGTGGTTGCATGTTGCATATGGTGTCTAGCTTGTAATGCTTCTAATTAGGGTAAATTGCATCTGCTTAGTTTACACACTATACCGTGAATATGACATGCCTTCCTATTTTTGGTACACACTACATCTATGTGTTAACCTTGTTCTTACATGAAACTACCTCTCTTCTCAGATCCTGCATCAATCACTTACGATGAGTCACCTTGATTCGTTGCATATTGCATATTATTTCTAGCTTGTTGCCATGTATTGCTTCTAATTTGGTCAAATACATTTGTTAGGGCACCCTTTTAATTTGGCAGAGTGATATTGGTTTCATCTTTCATATGGTTTCTAGCTTGCATCGATTCTAACAAGTTCAAGCACCTTGTGCTTAGTTTACACTTTATACATCATACATGTCAATATGTCACGCTATCCTGTTTTTCATACATATTCCATCCTCCTATCATGCGGCTGCCTTACATGAAAGTAGTGTTCGTCAGTATCATGCATCAATAAGTTCTGAAGAGCAAACTTTATTCCTTTTTCATGTGGGTTTGACTTGAAAAGGCAAAATCAAGAAAGAGGAAGGAAAATAGTAAGGAAGACGATGATGGTGGTCCTCTGCAGCAACGTAAACGGAGCATCTGTACCGATTCTCCTTGTACTGATAGTGCATTACATGGTCCAAGTCTCCGCTCCCCTACTCCACCATCCAAGGTGCTTGCTCTAACTTGGCAAAGTGGATATCTGGTTGCATGTTGCATATGGTGTCTAGCTCGTATTGCTCCTAATTAGTGTAAACTGCATCTGCTTAGCTTACACATGATACATGTGAATATGACACGCTTTCTTGTTTTTTGGTACATACTATATCTGTCTATCACACCATGTTCTTACATGAAACTACTCTTCTTGTGTATCCTGCATCAGTCACTTATGATTGGACACCTTTAAGTTGGCAATGTGATATTGGTTTGCGTCTTGAATATGATTTCTAGCATGTATTGCTTCTAGTTTGATGAATGCCACCTATGACGAGACAGTTTTAACTTGGCAGAGTGATATTGATTGCACCTTCCATATGGTGTCTTGCAGTGTTCCTAATTTGTTGAAGTGCCTTCTGCTTAGTTACCACATCATAGGTGTGAATATGTCAAGCCATCCATTTTTTTCGTAGATATTCCATCCTCGTATCATGACTTTGCCTTTCATCAGAGTAGTGTTCGTCAGTATCATGCGTGAATGAGTTCTGAAGAGCGAATGATATTCCTTTTTCTTGTCGGTATGACCTCAATATGCAAAATCAATAAAGCTGAAGGAAATTGGCAAGGCATTGGATGATGGTGGTCCTTCCGAGCAACTGAAACGGAGGTTCTCTACAGATTCTACTCTGCCATCCTCCCAACAAGATTCGCAAGACAACGCAAGGCTAGACAGTCAACGTAGCTGTGTAGATGATGAGCACATCTCCCCTACTCCACCATCACAGGTGCTTGCTCTAACTTGGCACTATTATATGTGGTTGCATGTTGCGTATGATGTCTAGCTTGTATTCCTTCTAACTTTGTTGAATTGCATCTGCTTACTTTACACATAATGCCTGTGAATATGTCATGTGTTCCTGTTTCTACATCAGACTACTATTCTTGCATATCCCGCATCAGTCACTTATGATAAGGCACCTTTAAGTCGCCACTGTGATATTGGTTGTGTCTTGCATATGATTTCTAGGATATACTGCTTCTAATTTGTTGAAACGCCATATAGTTTGAACTTGGCAGAGTGATATTGGTTGCATCCTTCATATGGTGTCTAGCTTGCAGTGCTTCTAATTTGTTGAAATGCCTTCTGCTTAGTTACCACATCATAGGTGTGAATATGTCACACTATCCTGTTTTTCATACATATTCCATCCTCGCATCATGTGTTTGCCTTTCATCCGAGTAGTGTTCATCAGTATCATGCATGAATGAGTTCATAAGAGCGAATTTTATTCCTTTTTCTTATCGGTTTGACTTCACAATGCAAAATCATTACAACTGAAGGAAATTAGTCCGGCAGTGGATGATGGTGGTCCTTCGGAGCAACTCAAACAGAGGTTCTCTACAGATTCTACTCTGCCATCCTCCCAACAAGATTCACAAGACAACACAAGGCTAGACAACGTAGCTGTGTAGATGATGAGCACATCTCCCCTACTCCACCATCACAGGTGCTTGCTCTAACTTGATACTATTATATGTGGTTGCATGTTGCGTATGATGTCTAGCTTGTATTGCTTATGACCCGTGTTCCTGTTTCAAGAACATACGTGTACATGATGAGCACATCTCCCCTACTCCACCATCACATGTGCTTGCTCTTACTTGGAACTGTTATACGTGGTTGCGTTTTCCGTATGATGTCTAGTTTGTATTGCTTCTGATTATGTAGAATTGCATCTGCGTAGCTTACAACTTATACCTGCAACGATCACTTACCCATAAGACACATTTAACTTGGGACTATGATGTAGGTTGCATCTTGCATTTTCTTCTAGCTTGTACTGCTTCTAATTTCTTGAAATGGCACTTACGACGAGACACTTTTTACCTGATAGAGTGATATTGGTTGCATGTTCATATGGTGTCTAGCTTTCATTTCTTCTAATTTTGTTGAAATGCCTTCCGCTTACTGTTTTTTCATACATATTCCAACCTCCTATAGTACGTGTGAATATGAAATGCTGTCTTTTTTTGTATATATTCAATCCTCCTATCCTGCGCTTGCCTTACATCAAAGTAGTGTTCGTCTGTATCATGCATCAACCAGTTATGCAGAGCTAATTTTATTCATCTTCTTGTGGTTTTGACTTCATAAGGCAATATCGTAAAATAGGAAGGAAAAGAGTAAGTTAGGGGATGTTGGTGGTACTCCGCACCGACGCAAACAGAGACTCTCTAGATTTGCCACTGCTACTGCTAATGAAGTTGAAGTCCCAAGTCTACATGATGAGTTCATCTCCCGCACTCCACCATCGCAGGTGCTTTCTCTAAGTTGACAGTGTGATAATTGGTTTCATGTTGCATATGTTTTCTAGCCTGTATTTCTTCTATTTTGATTAAATTGCACCTACTGAGTTTATACGTTATACATGTGCATATGACATGGCTTTCTGTGTCTAGAATACACTGCATCTATCTATCTTACCATGTCCTTACATCAAAGTACTGTTGTTGTGTATCCCGCATCAGTAACTCATGATTGGACGCTTTTAACATGGCAGTTTGATAGTGGTTGCATCTTGCATTGATTTCTACGTTGTGCTGCTTCTAATTTTTCGAATTGCCACTTATGACAAGACACTTTTAACTTGGCAGAGTAATATTGGTTGCATCTTTCATATGGTGTCTAGCTTGCATTACTTCTATTTTCTTGAAAATCCTTCCTTAGTTTGCACATCGTAGCTGTGAATATGTCATGCCGTCTGTTTTTCTTACATATTCCATCCTCATACGGTTGTCTTACATCAAAGTATTGCTTGTCTCAGATCATGCATCAATGAGTTCGAAGAGTGATTTTATTCTTTTGTGTTGTGGGTACAGCTTGACATGGCAAAGTCAAAAAGAGCAAGGAAAATAATATAGTAGGGAGTGTTGTTACTCGTCGGGTGAAACGGAAAAGGTTCTGCTGCCGATATTCTGCTGGTACTTATAGTGCAATAGAAGGTCCAAGTCCACCGCTAAATCTACAAACACAAGATCACCTGCTCTACCAGCTGCAGATCCGCTTCAACTGTATCAAAGATCTCAACCAGTTACTCGCTCGCTTGCTCGGGCGGCCAGTTCCCAAGCTGCCTTCACACCTAACACTACTTCAAGCAATCGTTGACACAACAGACTTGGCAAGGTCGAGATGAACCTCATGAGCATCAACACCAAGGTGGTACTGACCGAGTCAAGTTGCGCTTGCATGCTCCTTTATATGTACTCTCACGCTTTGATGTACACTAACACTTTACATATTCGTTGTTGAACTAGCACCACGGCGCAAGCGGAAACAGACATCAGGGATAATGCTTGACAGATTAACAAAATCTAAAGGAGGAAGAATGGAGATCCATTTTGAGGCAGGTTTAAAAAGGCCACGTGATGCTACAAAGTCAGCCAAATTAGTATCAGAGGCAGCCGTTGCCATTAGGTGTCATGCGCGTATCATCCCAATGTGGATCCAGTACAGGAATGAGAAAGACAATACCCAGTTTAACACCTTCCTTGACAATTTATTCGTAAGTAATGTTATTCATCGCAATTAGTAATATTGTCGTGCTTTGTCCAATACTTTCTAGCTTCCTCCTAATAAGACTCACATTCTTTTTCAACAGATGAGGTTCAAGTTGATCCGAAAGATGATGCAACTAAACAAGCATGCACTCATGTTTTTCATGCGCTTTCTGCGACGAAGATCGGTACCACCTTAGAAAATCTCACTTTGAAGGCAAGGCTAACAATGAAATCGCCCAAACATCTCCAAAGGAATATATTACAGATGAAGACCGGACAGCCCTCGTTAAACACTGGTCGATCCAAAGTATCGTAGGCTATATGTATTTGATCAAACCACATATTGAACTTGTATTTATGTATGTGCCTTACAAGTGTATCTTCTTCTAGGCTAACTGCTTGAAGAACAAAACCAACCGTTCTAAAGTGAAATTCCAACAGACAACGGGATCTCGTAGCTATATTGCACAATCGCGAGGCTTATGTAAATAGTTGCTACTTCCTTCTTTTTTGTGCCATATTATCGTATCTATATTGACTTGTTCCAAATACGAGGAAAGCCCGTGCGGACCAAAAGAACCTGAACCAAAGCGGTGCAAATCTTCAAGGATTGCCACACCAGCAAGATGAAGGGCATGAGCACACCAGCAATCCGCTGTTGTAAGTCCTTACTCCTCCTGCCTTGAACTGATTGGTATTGTGATGTGTTCATTTAACTACTTGGTTTGCAGCCAATGTCGATTACTCTGCTCACTTTTATACACAATTTTCTTAACGTATCATTTCACCTTACATGGTTTAAAAGAGATGAAGGATATTCTTTTGGTCTTGATCTGTAATCTAGTTGTTATGTTCACGCATGCACACAATGATAAAATATCATGTTTTTTTATATCTGTTTGCCCATGATATGAATGATGTCATACTATGTTCATCCTACTTTAAACCATGTCTCTTTATCCTTAGATGTCAACGAATGTGAGGAAATAGACAATATAGTAGGCATGCTACATGGACATATGTTCGAAAGTGATTTTATTATGTAGTTGGCACTACAATACATGCTAATGTATTACAAAGAGTTCACCAAAATAAGTTATGTATAAACGCTTAACCTACTTTGTTTGTTTTTATCTCATTAGTAACTTATCCGTACACTAATCTACAAGTTCAAACTTTCAGAAGCTATGGAACAAATGATTGAACGTCCACAACCACCGAAGGTGACGAGGCTACTACAGGCACAATGTCACCTCTTGCTGCGAAGGTCAAGATCTCTCCACTAACGAAGCAAAAAGCACCTTCCTGCGTAATTCGGGTTGGTTGTCAAGGTAACCTCGTCCAAATCGCCATCTTGAACAAAATCTTCCTGCTAGACAGAGTGATATATCATGCTCCGCACACAAGTCCAATCCCTAATGGACGTTGTTTCGGAAACAAGAATAGTGGTTGAGAAATGTCGTCAAGATATGAATGGTTTTAAAACCAGACTATCACACATTCGCTTCGTTGTTGAAGAGCAATGGCGGAAAAAGGTGGAGATCGTGCTACTCCATCAGATTCTACAGCCTGAAACATTAGCACTCATGTCAAATGATATGTGCTTCTATACATCTGATGGTGCTTTTATCTGGAAGGATCAGAAACTTTATGCCAACAGGCCTTTTGTTGTATGATTGAATTTATTTTGTTGTGATACAACATTTATGATGCTACCACAGTGCTGCAGTAATTACGACGCTATTTTTGTATAGTGTAGGTTTATCTTAGTAATGTATTCGGCCGAAAGCTTCAGAGGAGCCCAACATGCCAACATTCGCCGGGCCCATTCCAATTGGGCTAAAAGCGATTCGGGCGAAATTGGCATGTAGCCCACTAAAATATCTGGCTTAAATTAGCACACTACAAAAAATACACTTCCGTGATGATACGTGTTTGTCACAAGAGGTCGCGTTTTTGTCATGCATGTACATCCATGACAAATTTATGATGTAATCAAGATAGTCATACCGTGTCGTCAGAGAAGTGTTCCATGACATTACCAAAATTATCATCACGAAGTGTCCACTTCCATGACGATAAATCGCGTCACGTAAGTGCTTTCGCCAAGGGTGACCGACACGCGGCATCCACCGTAACGGAACGCCGTTAAGCTATCGGGTCGGGTTTTGATCCGATAACCCGTTAATGCCCCGACCAATGGGGATTTTCCACGTAAAATCATCATTGGTCGGAGGAAACACGGTCGACTCATCGCTGGGACAGATGTCATCCACTCATTGGACGTAAGGCGCCTATGATACGCCGACACGTGGCACGGCCCAACAGAGGCCCATTCTCGTGAAAAGGCCGCCCGCTTGACTTGGTCAAAAGGTGGCGGGCCGCCCATGGAAAGCCTCGTTAACGGCCTGTTCGCATATAGCCCATTTACGCCCGCTAACCCAAGGCCCGTTACGCCCTATCCGAATTAGGCCCAGAGCGCCATCCGGCCATCCAATATGATTCCAGCCTGCTTTCACTTCGCCCATGTATGGCCCATGACGCCTTTCGCCCATATGAGGCCCTATGTAACTCTTGGCCTATTAACGCCCGTGGTGAAACTGCCCGCAATGAACAAAGGTATCACTTTACACCCATTAACGGCCCGTGGTGAAACCGCCCGTAATGAACAAAGATATCACTTTATACCCATTAAGGGCCCGTTATTCAGCTTGGGCCGCTTCAAAGAAATGTTATCTTTCGCCTTCTCGAGCCCATTTATTCTTGGGCTCATTTCAAAGATTCGCTTACTTACGGCCCACATCGCTATTTTCGCTTAGGGCCAAATTCAGCCCGTGGTTACATCGCCCGCTTGTGGTCCGTTAATACGCTGGGCTTTTTCATAGCGCCATCAACACGGCCTATTAACGATGGCCCGTTATGGTCATACGCCCGTGATAAGGCCCATTGATGATACGCCCGTAGAAGCCCCATTGTTTCTACGGCCCGTAGAAGGCCCATTGTTTTACGGCCCGTAGAAGGCCCATTGTTTCTACGGCCCGTAGAAGGTCTATCGCTTTCTACGGCCCGTAGAAGGCCCATCGCTTTACGGCCCGTAGGAGGCCCAAAGGTCACTACAAGAATATTAGCCCATGGTTATTGTGGCCTAGTTTTAAAAAGAACTGCACCGACTACAAGCAAACAAATAAACAAGACAACAAGGAAATAAATAAGCAAGCAACTTATGCTAGGCTATCACGGCTGTTACATATATTACATCCATCGGGCATCAAAGTTCGCCACCAAAGGCAAATATAGGGAACAAAGCAGCATATCATATACACCGTTGTCAAAGTTGGCGACCAACGCAAATAAACGCCAAGAAAAAAAACAAATCCAAACTGAAACCACTTCAAGATCTCAAGAAACAATATCCTGGGTACCCATAATGTCGGCAAGATGCTTAGCAAGCTTATTAACTTTCTCTTGTTTGGCGCTTAAATCCTCCAAATATTGTCATTGCACCGTAAAATATGCATCTGAATTCTGCAGGACTTCCTCACCCTTCACTTCCTCGTCAAAAGACATCTGATCGATGTCTTTCAACTTGAAGTTGAGACTCAAGAAGACGAACTGATTCAGCAAAGAAGTTCAAGAGCTTGTGCCAGCAGAGTGGCCAAGAATCAAACACTACATCAAGACAGACTTTTGGGTTCCTCACCGTCGCCAAGATAGTTTTTATCAGCTTTCTTGGAGACCAACAGGATGTCTCACTATCTTGAACCTTATCTGATTACTTCCTTTACCATTGGATAACGCGGTATCGTTTCTCCAATATTTTGTCCGCATTCTAAAAGAGAAACAAGGCATACATCACATGTTTACTATGTTGTATATGAAACTCATTTTGGTAAATGAGTTCAGAGTAAAGTGGACAGGATAACAACATGAAACAAACATATATCTATGTACCATGGTCACTTTATGGTCTATATCATTCTAGTTTTTGTTGCCAAATCAAGATAGAGACACAGCTCAAATAATATTTGTTCAAGACAAAGCGTAATAGACAGAATATAAGTGTGGGTAACTATAGAGCAATAACAACACTTGTAATGTGCATGACATGAGAACATAACTGTTTATTCAATTGAAACTGAAATCAACATAGAGCAGGTTACAACAAAGAAACCAGCTTAAAGAAACAGGTTTAAAACATACCTGCTATGCCATTGGAGTTTCAATTCCATCCTTCAAATTTGAAAATAGTTGGTATGAGTAAATACAAGAATGCAAGAGCAAAGGAGTATGAACCATAGCTACGTAACCTGACCTGAGAACAAATCTTCTTCTCCTTTAAGCGTTGAGTTGGGATTCGAGTGGTGGTCCTCGTGCTTTGGGCACTGCAGTTCCCTTTACTAACCGCCGTGTTTGGGTGCTCTGTGGTGGAGACGGTGCTGTGTCAACTGAACTGGGTTACTATCTCGCCGGGTTGGGGTTAGAAGGTGTAGCTGGTTCTCTCGTCCAACCGGTAGGGGTACAATCATGAGAGTCTGGGTTATGTGTGGTGGATCTGGTCCTTGGGCAAGTACAACCGTGGTTCTATCTGCATCAACTGGTAGCACTATCTTTTCTCAAGACCGTGTTGTTACTCCCTTAGATACTGCCATCACGCCTCCAATTCAAATGGCTGATAAACAAGAAAAGTAATTGAAAGTATAGACATTGTATGATAGACAGTGCAATGGATAGTGGGGAATAAAAGAGGGCATGAAATAATTCATATTTATGTTGTCTAACCAAACAGGATAGCATGACACAATTTCACATATATGATGGCTAACTAAACAGATAGCATGACACAATTTCACATTATGATGGCTAACTAAAAAGATGGAAAGACATAGTTCAAAATATGAGACTATGTAAACAGGATGACATGACATAACTATATAATGTGTTTATTAAATAGGTTGGCATGCCATAATTCACATACATTCATGGATAGAATGCCATAATTCTAAATATGATGACTGTAAACACTAAACAGATGAGATGATATAACTATATGATGTCTTTATTAAATGGGTTGCCATGCCATAATTCAGATAGATGATGTGTATGTACTATGTAAACATGATGGCATGATATAATTCAAATATATGATTTATATAGTAAGCAAGTAAGCAGATGGCAATCTATATATGATGTAAAAACTAAGCAATGCAAGACAACATGCATGACATGGGTAATATAACCCTGCCAAGTTTGAGCATAGACCTCAGGGGGGAAATAGGACTGGTCATCGCCTCTCAATCCTCCTCCGAGGAGCTCTCAGAGCTACCAAGATGTCTCGCTTCAAAGCAGTAGCATTGTCTGCTCAATACCTTGTTTTCACTCCAGATACTTCCATCACCGCTTCAAATGGCTGATGCACAGAAGAGTAGTTGAATATACAAACGTTGTCGACAAATGGAACACGTAATACAAAAAATGATAGCATGATATAATTCACATACATGATGATTGGCTAAACAGCATGGCATTGCATAATTCACATATATAATGCCTTTGCAACAAGATAGCATTGTATAATTCACATATATAATGTCTTGCAACAAGATGGCAATGCATAATTCACATATATGGTAATTAGACACCTAACAGTGGCATTCACACAAAGCATGTCTAAACTAATCAAATGGCATAGCAATGCGAGACACCATACGCACGATATGAGCAACATAACCCCGCCAAGTTAGAGCATACACCTCGGGGAATAGGACTGGTCATCTGTCTCTCAATCCTCCTCCGAGGAGCTATCCAGAATCAGCGAGATATGCGCTTCGTCGATAGCATAGTCTGCTCAAGACCTTGTTTTCACTCCAGAATTTGCCATCACCGTGTCAAATGGCTGATGCACACGAAGAGCAGTTGAATGTACTAACATTGTTGACAAATGTAATATGTAACAAAAAAAGATGGCCTGATATAATTTATATATAAGATGACTGCTAAGGTGATGGCATTGCAAAATTCACATATATGATGCCTGGCTAAACAAGGTGGCGCTGCATAATTCACATAAACGATGAATAAACTAAACAGATGGCATTCGCACAAAGGATGTCTAAACTAAGCAGATGACATATTTGATGTATAAAGTAAGCAATGCAAGACACCATATGCATGATATAACCAACATCAAGATGCCAAGTTAGAGCGAAGACCTCGGGGTAAATAGGAGTTATCTTCTCTTCCAATCCCCTCGTAATGATATCTTCCTCTCGACACAATCCAAATGCGTGGAGGGGGCTGCCTTTGCGCCTACCATGGAGCGACGCCTCGCATGAAATTATATTGCCACGCAAGGCTCGCCTTTTGCTCTACATGTTCAGTTCCATTGTTTACAATAACTGTCATGCATAGGAATAAAACATAGTGAGATTATGTAAGGAGTGCATGCAGAAATCCAGAGTGATGGTAGCAACCTGTGGATAGACCCAAAACCAATAATAGCAGAGATAATGGCTTCAGCTAATAAATACAGATAATGGCTTTTTACTGCTTGTTTCCCACCCAACATGAAACTCATAGTAGACACCGGAGATTAACCAGATAGTAGATAGATACTATTGATAGCGGCCCGATATGTACCCCACAACCATTTAAAACTCAAGTTTGACCATTAGTTTGGAGCTGACTCGAGTCTAATCGGTGAACAGGACGATAAAGTAGCATGTAATATTGCGATGCATAACGAAGCAGACACGAAAGAGTGCGACCTCTCTTGCGGACCCGTAGTCCTCGAGGTCATCTGCTCGGTTGATGATGGTAATGCAGTTTTCATGGCTGCCAACAAGGGAAGAAGATCTCGAGGCGGCGAAAGACAGTCCGAGGTCGGATCCTCGCTGTGCTGGACCCTTCTGTCGTTGGAGCAGCTGAGCTGGGTGGACGACGGCGCAGCAGAGCGGACAAACCACGCAAGATTTTCTTTGACAACTATCTGTAAGAGAAGTAATTCTGTAAGGGCTCGCTTGAATTGGAGGATTCCAACAATGCAGGATAGGAAATAGACAGAATAGGATAGGAATGCACGTGCAAAACAGAGAATTTAAAACACAGGATTTCTGCCAACTGGGTGTTTGATTCACAACAATTGAAGATCACAGGATGCAAAGAAGCATGGTGAGATTAAGTCAAACCACAAGAAAATGTACGGTTATAATGCTATTATGCTACTATCTCTTAGTCTTGTGCTTCATGAATAGGAATTTGAAAAGGAGGACAAGTGAAAATTAAAATTCCTACGTTTTTTCTTTCAAGGAGACACTAAAGGAACAAACTGTGTGCTCAAGGGACAATATATATAACATGTAGAGTAAAAAGAGATGCAACAAGTGTACAACCTCTTTGGCGGCCATGTCGATCTCAGCGTGATTGGGTTGGCGGTGAGGATGCTCCGCTGACTTTGCTGTCGGAGGAGGGAAGAAGATCTTAGGCGCCTGGAGATGGAGCCCGAGGTACTGCTCCACTGTGATGGAGGGTTTCGCTGCTGGAGCAGCTCCGTGAGTTGTACGACGCCGAGGCTGAAGCAGACAAGAGAGACAACGAACAACGTTAACCTGAGTGGAATTCTAATAGCATCTCCAATACATGACGAAAATACATAACCACAAAGTGCTAGATGTAAAATACATCAGCCGCCATCTCTGAACTTAACTGTCAAACTGAACTTAACTGTCAAACTGAACTTAACTCGTCAAACTGAACCTAACTGTCAAACTGAATTTTGTCGTCAAAACTGAATTTTGCTGTCAAACCGAACGCACTAGCAAGGTGAGGCTACACGCCGGTCGATCGACTTTTTCATCTCTCGTCACCGATTTTGCAGCCGTTGGATACGAAATCAAGGGCCTGCGGTTCATCTTCAACCTCCACCTCGAGCCGCCACCACCACCGCCAAACAGCAGCCCTCGCCATGCCCGGCCGGCGGTGCCCGCCTCGCCCGCCTCAAAACACTCCCCACCGCCGTCCGCCGCCGCCTGCCATCCTCTAGGCCCCCACGTGCCGAAGCTTTTTCTCCGGCGATCCCCACGCCACCGCCCGCCAACGCCCGCCACCGCCGCCACCACCGCCCCATCCTCGAACCCTAAGATAGATAGTGGGTACCTCTCCGCGAGCCCCTCCCCCGCAAGGCTGGTTCTTCCTTCACCCCGCGAGCCCACCCTTGAAAATCGATCGACCCAAAAGTCGATTCACCGATCAAGTGTAGCCAATCGAGCAGCATCGCAAGCAAGAGCAAGAGCGAGAGCAGCAGCGAAAGCAAGAGCAATAGCAAGAGCAGACCAGCAGGGACCGAGAGCAAGAGCAGAGCAGCAGCGCGAAGCGAGAGCTAAAGCAGCAGCAGCTCCTATCGATGTGGACGCCGCCGCCGAGGGAGCGACGCCGGAGGAAGTGGCCGGCGACGCCGCCGGGATGGAGCCGCGCCGTCGTCGGCTCGGGACCGAAAGCCGCAGCACCGTGAGATCGAATCAAGAAGAAAATGCGCGATTAGTGTACAACCTCTTTGGTGGCGCCGATTAGGCCGCAGCTTCATCCGAGGAAACGGTGATGATGATGCTCTTCCGTGGTGCAGGTGAAGACGGCGTGGGAATGGAGGTGGCGCGAAAGACGAGGGGAACGCGGGCAGCTCCTTGGAGGTGGAGGACGGGTGGCTGAACCGCGGACGATGAGATCGACGACGGATCCTCATCCGCACGGTGGATGAGGGACGCCGAGGTGTTGCTGTGGACGACGCCGTCGGGGAAGAGGCTCCGCCGGGTGGCGGACGGAGCAGGTGTGGGGTTTCGCGCTGGTTTTCGCGCCTCGTGTACGAATGGGTGGGCGGATGGGATGGCAGTGGGGAACCATGGCTTAGAGACGCGCTTGTCCGAAATGTGGGTAAGTTACGAAAGTACCCCCACCGATTTGAGGCGGTTCTTTCGGTTCAGGGTACCACGGCATTTCACGGTCGGGATTTCACAGAGGTGGGAGTTTTCGCGCGTTGTAATTTCGGAATAGCAAGGCGCGGTTGAGATGGAGGAGTTGTCGAGCACAACGAGACAAAGATATATCTTAAATATTTCGGCTAACAAGGCGCTGGTTGAAATTTCCTGACAAGCCTAACGGTACTGTACCAAATCAATGCGCACTACAAATGTCATTCAAAACTTTGAATTCATGTTATGTTCAATTAAAATATTTCGCCACGTATAATGCATGCAACCTACTACTCAAATGAACGCTTTAGTGCATTCCAAACGATATACTACCGCTTCAATATGAACTAAATTTGAATAAGATCTACAAGAATGATTGTTGTGAAGTCAAAGCATTTGAATTCGCTTTCTCTTTTAATAAGATCTACAATCATCATTATTGTCAAGTTAAACCATCGCTTGTGTATTATCTTCACAAGACACCACATGATTAGTCTCGAGTTACATATGAACTATGTGTACTATATGAACTCGAACTAGATTTTTGAATCCACTTTATTTTGATTTCAAATCACATTACATTTCTAGCTCTAGCTAGATCTTCATAATCTAAACCATGTCTCATATGTATAATGTGTTTATCACATTATGTATGGTGCCCCGCCCTCGCCTACAAGTATTTAGATGTGAGTTGCAAACACCACACATTACCACAAATTCAAATAAAATGTGAGAATGTTCGATATATAGTATTGTTTAGATTGCTCGATATTTAGTTGTAAGCTGCAAACGCCGCACATTATCACAAATTCAAATAAAATGTGAGATTGTTTGATGTATAGTATGGTTTAGATTGTTCGCATTTAGCTGTGAGTTGCAAACGCCATGCATTATCACATTATGGTATAACATGTGCACAACACGTGTATCACCGCTATATTCATGCATGCAATGTTTAAAACACTATGATCTCCTATTCAAATATATGAATCCGCTTTCATATCAAATTATGATCTTTGTTAGTCTCTTACACCCACACAATCCTCTAACCTTTGTAGCTACCACTAACTTTCTCTCGCATGCACACGCCTCCTCGCCTCCTCCTCCCCCTCGCATTCTATCCACCGGCACATTCATTTTTTTCTTTAGGTCGCTCTCCCGAGTCTCCACAACTCCTTTCCGACACACACCGATCGATAAACCTCTCCAAATGATGCCTGCCTACAACATACACACACACTTCAATCTCCTCCTTTATGTGTCCTTGCCTCGTGTCTCTCATATGGTCGACACACGTAAACTCTCGCCTCTTTTCATCGATCTCACAACCGCACACTCCTCCCTATCTAGCTAGTAGTTGGGCCTCTCGCACCACCTCCTAGCTCCATTCTCTCTGCTCATCCGCCTCACTGGGCCTTATTTGCCTCTAACAAATGGACGACACCGACCGATCTCTCGCTATACATATAGCCAGCTAGGTCCTTATAACTCGCTTTTACCCACACATCGATCGATCTACCTCATTAGTTGTGTCTCCCTTCCTCCGACAAACAACAATTGATCTACCGATCTAGTTAGGTTTGCTTACCAAACACATGGTTCCCTTCATCATCCATGGATGCGCCCCGACAGATCTATCACGCATGTGCACACACACGTAAACACATCCCCACTCTTATTGATAACATTGCAGTTCCACCTCGCTTGTCTAGTAGGCCTCTCCCAACATCTCCGAGAAGCAACTCCATCACCCATCCAGCACTCTACCCCTCTCCTCCCTCTCCTCCCTCTCTCTCTCTCTCTCTCTCTCTCTCTGTCCCATCATATTTCCCGCCCTTCGCTTATGTATGGATGTCGACCGATCTCCCTCAAGACATAGCTGGGTCTCTCCTTCTCAACACATATACGAGTCGTTCTACCTCTATAGTTAGGCCTCTGCCTACCCCTCCCCCACCCCCCCCCACACACACACCGATACATCAAGCGCCTAGTCATGTCTCCCCGCCACACACAAACTTGACATGTGCCCTCTAACGCTCCGGTAGGCCACCGCCTTTATATCTTTGACTTGCACACACACACACACACACATGGATGGCTCTTCATCGATCTCGCACCCACCCACTTGATCCTCTCTTCGACTCTATCGATAGCTATGACCCTCCCTCTCTTCTCGTGGATTGCCCGACCTCTATGTATGATATGGATAGGCCTCCATTTCACACACATTGCATGCAAAATTTTGTTTGAGATGTCATCACACATATTCCCACAAATAATTCACGAAATCAACCCCCACCCCACCCCCACCCCCACCACAAAACAAAAACACTCACGAACGCGGTTTGTATCTCTCACACACACCCACGTAGGTGGGGGACGGCACGAAGAGAAGAGGTGCATGCACGGCGCACGCATTCTGCCTCTTTCCCAACCACACCCGCTGGGTACACGGTGGAGCCTATTTCAGACGAAAAAGGCAGCCCACGTGGTAATTTGGCACGTGTAATCGTTGTCCACTTGGTGGAGGGAGGATCGCCTACCACGGGTGAACAAACAAATTGCACTTGACGCGTTATGTTAAATTAAAAAGAGGCAAACCATGTGGGGCCTACCTTAGAGGCAAGGCTCTATACACCGGAGTACTTTTGATGTGTCCCACAACTCGCAGAACGAGGAGAAGCTTGCTTAGCACGCCGCCTCCCCGCCCACGGGCGCGGTGGCTCGCAGGATGAGGTGAAGCTTGCTCCTCCCGCCCATGCGCATGCGTGGCTCGCAGGACGAGGAGAAAATTTACTACTCCTCCGCTTACTCCTCGTCCCTACTACCTTGGTTATAGAGATTATATCATATTGTTTGGAATATATATGTCCTTTAGTAGATTTCAATATGAACTACTAGTACATACTCCAAACACTGATGTATATAGACGTATTTTAGAGTGTACATTCACTCATTTTGCTCCGTATGTAGTAGCACTCTCCTCGCCTCGACCTCGCCCACGTGGTGGACGTGCAGCAATTCATTCGGTCTCATATAGCCGTAACGATATATACTGACTACCATTATTGCTCGACTTCCAAGAGGCTAAGAGCCAATCGCAAGGTTAATATTTTGGAGATGCCAAGCGCAAGGTTAGTAGGTGTAGTAGGTGCCGCCATTTATAAATATTTTTTTTCTTCAAGGGCACGACGCAATATGATAGGTTCATATGGAGAGAAAAGGAAACCGCCCACTATATACATAGTCGACGGGCCAGCCTACACGGTTGCTTGTCAGGTTGTTCTTTCACACTCTCTCGCACAAAACGATCGTGGCCACATCTCTAACATCCCGGCGGATCACGCCCGCTTGGGGAAGGGGTGGATGCTTAGTGTAGATGCGGTGGCCGCCGACGGCGAAAACCCACCGCCGGCACGCCCCGATCAGGGGTCCCCGCCGCTCTCTCACAAAGCCGTGAGGTTGCCTTCGCCCCTTGCTCACCCGCGACGTGGGCAGTTGCCGCCCCGCCGCCTCCTCAAGGTTGAGCTACGCCCCTCGTGTACAACTCCCTTTACAGCCGGCTTGCACCATCGCTCCAGCTGCCCACATCACTCCCTCGTGGATATTTCTACTTCTTTGCCCCGCACATACCGATACCTCTACCGGCTTCTACGTATCAGTATTTGTGATGAGTTTATGTCTCATCAACTAGTCCTAGTAATCTTATTCTAATCACGCTTCTTCAATTTCTTTGCCACAGGATGCTCATCTCGATTTTGGTGAAACTGCACAAAATGATCCGATGGTCAAAAGGTTGCAAACTTCATTTATTAGGAAGCTCGAACGCTTGCCAAGAAATTGAAGCCTGGTCAGGTTCACGGTTCAAGGGCTAGGGACTGCATGGATCGCTTTTTTTTTAGTTGCCTCTGCTCCAAAATAAGTGTCAACTTTAGTAGTAGTACAACTTTGTACTAAAGTTTGCACAAAGTTGAGACACTTATTTTGGAACGGAGGGAGTACATATTTGCTATGATCTGTCAATCATTGAGATGCAATAGCATGCATGTTAGTCTCCTTTGTATTTGATGAAATGTTGCAACGGGCAACCTTGGACGCAAGATACATGTAACAGAGCTGAAGTTTCATAGCATTGTACAAATTTATCTCACGATAAATTACAAGACGTACTAGTACTATACTAGTACTTCCTCCGCTCCTAAATATAAGTCTTTGTAGAGATTTCACCATTAACCACATGCGGATGTATATAGATGCATTTTAAGTGTAGATTCATTCATTTTGTTCCGTATGTAGTTCACCTAGTGGAATCTCTACAAAGACTTATCTACTAGTAATAGCTAGCCCCACTACTAGGAATTCTCTATCCTCTCCTTGAGCCACATCATCAAAATTGACGAGCCATTAGATGAAGTAAATCAGTCATAATAGCCGCCTGATCTAGACGTTGAGAGGCTCAAGACTAAGCCACATGCAAGCATGCAGAAATACCGTGGCACATGCATGTGAGTGGGTTTTAAATCACATCAACATGTTCGCATGCAAGCATGCACCGTAGCATGCATGTAAGTGAGCTTTTAAGTCCCATTAACATGTCAAAAGAAAAATATAATCCCATTATGCAGAGGAGTTGGCTGATCTTTTTTCCTTACGTGGATGATCTAAATGATGATGGGAGTTTATTTAGTTTGGCTACCACATTTGTCATGCGGTTATAGATTTTTTTAGTTCTATGAAATCGATAATTTTATGCAGAGAGATATATATCGCTGTTCCAAGGCAACGCTGGGGACTCATCTAGTAATATTTAGGAACGGAGGGAGTACTATGTAAAGAGTTAGGTGTCGCACGGTGATAGTGTGAGGTGGGCCATGTAATCACTGAGCCTGCGTGTTTTCACTGCTCTTGCACTCCTCCGCTGTAAGAATGGAGAAAATTGTAATCTACTACCTCCTTTCGCCGAAAGCGTGGGACATCCAAAGAGTCCTACCACCTCAAGAATAAAGACCAATGAGCCACAAATCACATAGACCCAGCAAGAAGTTGGACGGACGAAGCAACCATCACTCTTGCGCCAGGAGAGGTCGCGTCCGCTTGCCCGGCATGAATGCGGCACCGATTCTTTGGAGCGGCGCTGACTGCTTTCAAGCGGGAAGCGCACATGCGATGGAGGGGCTTTGGGTGGGCCAGCTGGTGAGGAGCGGCGTGGCAGCTGTCCAGATGTCCCTACCGGACACGCCTGAAACGAGAGGATGCACCACTCGCAAGCTAAAATCGCACACTACACACCATATCTCTCAGGGAGTAGGTCGATCTGTCGCACTCTCTAACACACACATGCTGTTAAACACACACACGCACACGCACGCACCTTGGTCCCGTTGCACCTTCTAACGTGACTTATTACACCTAGACGGAGGGAGTAGTAAGTATACGAGATACGGTGGCACACTGACTTAAGTCGAATACAAGTGCCCAAAATTTGTGTGCATGTTATAATAAGGATTCACTTAAAATAGTACGTGAGCGAACAGAGGGATCAATTGGACAGTGTTCCCAGCAGAGCGTAGATGTGTGAGGTAGTAAGATACATCACTGGCGCTTTTAATTTTTCTTATTAATTTGTTTGTTTCATCCTCTGACTGGTGGGACCCAACGTACTACGTGGAGAGAGGTAAGGTAGCTAAGGCTGCATTATTTCTACACCACTGTGGATAGTCTTACCACCAAAGCCACATGACACGATTATGATTGAAATCCTAATGACTCCCACACACACAAAAAAAACACGGCATGCCTGTCACACGAATGCAGGAATGTATAAAAGGTTATTTTCCTCTCGTTGAACATAACGGAGGGTTGTGTAGCTGGTTAGCCTGTTCGCCATCAAACTTGAGGTCTCGGTTCGATAACTACACTTGAGCATAATTTTGCCAGAGGATTCTTTGACTGGTCAAAATGTTTTCTAGGGTTTGCACGCTTCACACTCTCTCTCCAAGATATATATACACGCTGGAGCCTCAGCGCTAGTAGTTTGCTCTTCACACTCTCTCGCCTCTCTCCTCGCTGGAGCCTCAACGCTAGAAGTTGCTCTTCACACACTCTCGCCTCTCCAGATCTAAACAAGACTTCGCTGGCCTCTCTCTCCTCACTGCTGCTCAAAGAGCCGGCAGGATCCGTCTCACGGAAGGGAAGGAGGCTTAACGCTGTCGCCGCCGGCGAGGGAGGGAATCCACTACCGGCGCTGTTGTTCACTTTCCACCCAACAAGGCGCTGGAGGGCCTCCGACCCTTCTTCTTCGCAGCCGTCCTGTCGCCCACCGAACCACGCCCCAAGAACCTTAAGGTATATTTTACTTACTCCACATGCATTGCTCTAGCTGCATGTATACCATGAATCTAGGACGTGGTTCAAAGAGGAAAGGAGTGGGGAAAGTAGGGAAAAGTTGTATATAGCATGAATCTAGGACGTGGTTCAAAGAGGAAATGAAGGGGGAAAGTTGTATAGCATGAATCTAGGACGTGGTTCAAAGAGGAAAGGAATGGGGGAAAGTAGTGGGGAAAGTTGTATCGCATAAATCTAGGACGTGGTTCAAAGAGGAAAGGAAGGGCGAAAGTACTAGTTCAAAAGGAAAGGAAGGGACAAGGTCTGTAGAGTTTGAGCAGACTAGATTTGTCTGCGCCACATAGGGAAAGGTGTCTAAAGATAACAAAACTGGGACCAACACAAATATGCTCCTTGGTTGTTTGTTCTTTGTTGCAACAGATCGTGCATGACCACAAGACATCGGTAGATGCACATGGTGCTGGTGCGGCCCACCGTCCCTGCAACTCATTAGCTGTTGTTAATCTAAGGCCCTGTTTGGTTAAAACTCCCTAGTCCCTACCTGCTTGGTTCCAGGACTAAACATGGACTAGAGGTTATTAAATGACATGATAAAAGACCATGTTACCCCTAGTAATGAACTAATAGAAACAAGGTGCGATGCGTGGCAGGGCAACTGTTGAAAAGTCCCAAAAGACTCCCTCGGGTCTTCTTTCTTTAGTCCCAAATGCCCACTTTTAGTCCCGAAAAGTCCCTCCTGTTTGGTTTAGATGTGACCGACACGGAGTTTTTTAGTCCCTACACCAAAATGTCCCTCGTAAACAAACACCTCTAATAATGCCACTGAAAATTGATGTAATGCCACAGCTTAAAAGCAAATTACATGTTTAACTAATTTTATTGTTAATATAATCTCTATGTTAATATTAATCAATGCCACCGCTTGAGAAATGCTACTGCCTTGCTTTCTTTCCCATTTAGATAAGGTAGATGCTTCTTTTGTTGGCTTCGTGTCATCCACCGTTATTGACCACTAATTGTTTCCTTTGCACCTCTGTAAACAGGTTATCTATTTCACTGTTGCCATTGTGACTTTTTGTTGCACCGCACAAAACACTTTTGTTTTAAGAGTGTTTTGTGCAGTTCAACCAAAATGTCACACCGACAACGTTGCTTGATTGCTTGATCTTAGTGGAACTGCACAAGAGGAGATCTTACTTCCTATCCGCTAAGGCTAATTTGGTTCAGATCTTCTTCTTGTGAGTTGTTTGAATTCGCATCATGAGAGGTCAAGATTAGCCTTCTTTCACATGATTCTGCAGTGTGCTTTCATATGTTGTGCTACTTGTACGATAATGTTGCTTGATTTTAGTGAACTGCACAAATGGAGACAAGACTTCCAATCAGATGTGCACCGTAATATCCCATTGAGGTAAGATAAGGATATTTCACAACTGCTGGCCTGTATTTTGCCACTTTCATCGAAAAATTAAGTTTAGTACTATACTTTTGCTCCCTAATTGACATGCCAAATCTTACATTGAAGGCGTAAGCTTGTCTGTTATTGAACCAAGTGATGAAGGGAAGAACAAGCGGAAGAAAACAAAATCAACTCCCGGTGCTGTAATGAAGCAATCGAACTGTGATGACACAAGTAATGATATAGTTTTGCATCTTAATTTATTGCTATGGCTGGAACGAGCAATTGTTTTGCCACCGATTTGATGCCATACGTAATTATCTCTACTTGTGCAAACAGGGATCTTCTTTGAAGATACCATATATTTTAGTGGAACTGCACAAGAAGATGTTGGAAACATTAAACTAATCGAGGAGTATATAGTAAGCATGGCCACCCCGTAGATAGCAAATGATGGTTCCGAGAAGTGCTTCATCTGTATGCTCTACACAATCAGCCTCCCGACAAATGTTGGTACTCACCCACCGATTTCATCCATATGATTGAGCTTTGTCATCTCTATTGGTGTTGTGCTACTGCTTAGATACTGCCATGAAAAAGTGGTATTGTCCTTGAGAAGTGCTTCATCTGTGTTGTTTTAAATATTTCCTTTCCTTTTTTCGAGCAAACAGGATCATCTTCCTCTCAAGAAGAATATGGAGTACGTGAAGTGACTAGTTCCGATTATGCCAGATGAAGAAGCCCTGTCTATCTTCTCATCGAAGGAGCAGTTGAAGGATGGTTACATTACTCCCCACAAGACCAAACTAACTTCAGCTCGTAAGGACCGACAAATCTCCATTTTTTGCTGTGATGCGCGAGTACAATGTTGTTCTAGGATTCTTTCCGTGAGTTCCATTTTTCTAAAAGTGTGCTCTACATGGACCATGTATGTGCCTGTTGAAACTGCAATTCATAGTACAGTTTGCTTTATACTAATCACTTTTTGTATTTGTGCAAACAGGGTGCTCAGCTTGATTTCAACGGAACTGCACAAAATGTTCATGAATACATCGAATCATTCATTTCCACCACAAGAAAGGAGGTGCCCATAAGTTCAAGGCGCTGCAACATATAAGGGCTTAAATCATACAAGCTACGCGCGAATTTGGTTGATTTTGGTGGAACCGCACAAAAGAACAGCTGGTTTATTTAGCACGAGGTGCCATGTCAATGTCCGAACTGATGGCAAACCCTGCCCATTCCACAATCATAGGCATTTGATATTTTGGAATGGGACAACCTTGTCAAATTTTGCTCATTAATTTTAGCAAGATATGTCTTTGATATTTTCGAATGGGACGCCCTTTGCTGTCAGCAGCGGTGATTAATTTTTTCTTTATTCTTTAGTTGTGAAGTAAATATTGCCTCTGACACGTGAGTCGCTGAGATGCATAATCATCGATTGTTTTGAATGTTCTCTATGAATTGCCAGCCTGTGTGTTTGATTGCAATGTACGTAAACGCTAAAAGCTGCTCAAACTCTTTGTACTCCTTCTGTTCCTTTTACTTCGCACATTGTGAAAGTGCATACTTTTTGTATAAGATTGGTCAAAGTAGAGATACTTTGACCGCAGATAAAACTTGTATGCGACTAGAAAGGACCGGAGGGAGTACATGTGAAACTGCTGCAAACGTGGTGATCACCCCGAATAATGCTAGTACGTATTGTTTTGCATGTTCATCCAATGCCGTGATACAGAATTCAACTAATCAAATAAATTCATTCATACACGGTCGGATTTCATATAAACATGCCGGATTTCATTACATTTCATACATTCTTCAACTAAAAGGTGTTTAGGTCGCATGCATCTCCTGATGCAGAGGCCGGGGTCATCCTCCTTTTCAAAAAAACTAAAAGGTGCGCTGGAGGTATAATTAATTAACCGGTTACCCACATGTGTCCCGCTGAGCCAAACAGAAGCTTAAGGATTTAATCGCAGTGCAGTTATGAATCGACATGTGGCCTGTTGGGCCCACGTGTCACCAGCCAACCGCACCAGCAGCTAAGTAGAAGCAGCGTTTTCTCCAAAGCAGCTCTCCGACTCCACGCCGCCGCCAAGAAGCTAACCGCCGCCAATGGTCAACCCGCTTAGCTTGGCTTCAACCGAGGGTAGCAGCGGTGGCCTTACTTGGACCCGAGCGGCGGCGACCTACCGTGTTCTACTCTTCCTCGCTTTCGTGGCGGCGCGCCTCGCTGGCAGCGGGCGGGCTCGCGGAGCCGGGCGATGTCCCTCTATCTCGCTGCCGGGGGGGGCGCCAATGAGCGGTGGAAATCCTCCCCACGTTGATGGCAGGGTGGGGCCTCGCTGAGCCGGGCGATGTCCTCTCGCCTCGTTGTTGGCGGGCGGGCTCGGCGAGCCGGGCGGTGTCCTCGCTCGTTGTTGGCGCCAAGGCCTCGGCGGAGCAGGGCGCCGCCGACGCCAGCGAGCGGGACTCGCCGAGCCGGCATTGTCCTCTCGCCTCGCCCTCGGTCTCGCCAAACAGCGCCGCCCGCTTATCGCCTCTTTGCTAGCCTCTTTGTAGGCGGCCGCAGCCTCCGCCACCCGCATGCGGTACCGCCAGCGCCGAGGCGGCTCCTTGCGGCGGAGCGGTACGAGTCGAGCAGCGCCTCGCCCGCCTGCCTCAAGGGCGATCTGCTCCTCCGCCGCAGTGCTCCTCGGAGGAGATGGTGGTTGTAGGCGGCGCCGGCCGCGCCCCGGAATCGCTCTCACGATCGGCCTCACCCTGTCCATATATTGGGCACGGGCTCGCCGATGGTCATGGTGCAATGCACCGCGAGGATGGCGCGGAGGAGGGGTTGGCGCCGATCGCCGACTACCATGTTCTCCATTAGGACGCCGTCGCCCTCCGGCTGCTCGCCGCCAGCCGGTCGGCAGCAATGGCTGCCATCTCCTTGTGGTCCGTCGTCCGCCTGTCTCAAGAGCGCTGGAGCGCGAGGAAGCCATGGTGGGCAGTAGTGGTGTGGACAGGAGAAAGGAACGGATGCGATGATCGCGCTATGGCCGGCGCAGCAGTTTATATAGCAATGGTGGGCGGGCGGAGGGACGGACGTGGCGCCGAGTAGCCGCCTCAAACCGCAGATCATTAATGTGTGCGGCAGATGGACGGACGGACGGCACTTGTGTCGCTTGAAGGCGGAGCAATCGCCTGCACCGGAAGCGGGCGGCCGGGCGCCGATCTGCTTCAAGTGGAAGCGCAGCGCTGCGAGGAGATGACTTTACTTGGATAGGATGACAATGGGGACCCACCAGGTCCATAGCCTCACGCACGCAAGTGCCTCCTTATATATATATATATATATATATATATATATATATATATATATATATATATATATATATATATATATATATATATATAATTTATTTTGCTTCCTCCTGGTTTCTCGACATCACGGTCCCACACCATTATCAACCTATGTACTCTAGTCAATAAACGAGAGAATTGCACAAGAAGCGCCGACACCGGGACCAAGCAGCTCGAGCAAGATTTGTGTTTTTGAGGTGAGCACTGCAGATTTTTTCGATGTTTACCCCAGATATTAATTTTTCTCCTCCGAACAACAACGAAAACATCATCGCAGGTATTAATCATGGGAGGTGTGGCCTGCCTAGCCCAAGCCGATATCCAGCCCAGATATTAATTTTTTCAAGCTGAAAATGGCTAGCCCAGCTATACTTTTTTTAGGAATACCTGTGCAAGGTCAAGTTGTTATTCACCGCTCACTGGGCTGCAAATCTTTCTTAGGAGGGATGCATAGGAGGGATGCATTAGGCTTGACAAGAAAATGGGCTTTAAGAAATAATAAATGGGATGTAATTATAAAACTGGGTAGTAACTATTAAAAATGCACCAAACAGTGATTACTTTATAAAATATTATTTTGGAATATTGAAATTTTTAATTTCATTAATTATTTCGAGCGCAATGTTTCGTTTGATTTTTACGTAATATAAATTCATATTGAAGTTGTATTTAATCTGACTAGAAAATTCAGGATAAAAATATTCAGATCCCATCAAAATGTGGGAAATTTTATTGAATTCTGTTTAGAACGGTTGGTTGAAATGGGCTGTAGTTTTAACAAACTGTAAATGGGCTGTAGTAAATTCCATTAGAATTAAAAATGGGCTACACATTCTTACAAGTCTCAAATGGGCTATAAGTTCTCTGCCACACACTTCTGGCCTTACTAAGTTGACACGTCCCCTAAAAAAACAGAGTTGACGCGTATGCAAGGCTTTGTCAACTTATAGTCAACACACGGTTCTAGTAGCAAAGGGTCGTTGGATGTCCATCCAACGGATGCCGTGCTTCTTCTTCAATCTCGGATATTCTAGCTTCACCCGCCCAAAAATGATTCCTCCCCGACATATGGGGCGCACTGCTTCGAAGTCGACTCAGGCCTACTAAGTTGACGTATCAAGGGCTTTGTCAACTTAGTCAATAATAAACGATTCTAGCTGCAAAGGACCGTGACGATGTCCATCCAACGGCCGTCGTGCTTCTTCAACCTCTGGTCTTCTTGCTCCACCGCCCAAAGCAGCGCCGGTCGTGTCCCTGCTCCTCCCTCCTCCCGGGTCGGTCAGGCCGCCGCGAGGCCTCACCGCCTCTACTACTCCCACCGCTGGCCAGGCCATCCCTCCACTCACCCACACCCCCGTTATTCTCAAGGCGACGACAACAAGCAGCCGAACCAAGAAACCTCAGATTCTCTCCGCTGTGCATCCATCGCCGCTGCCTTCCCCGCCCGCTGTCCCCCTTCCTAGGCTCGCCGCCGCCCACCGCCGTGGTGCTCTCGGCGCGGCGTGGTCAACGTGGTCAAGGAACGACTTCCATCGGACGTGGATCAGACGTGGAGAGGCCGACACCGGGTCCACGGCAGCCGCAAGGAAGTGCCTCCTTATTACGCCGCAAAATAATTATTCCTCCACCGACAAAGGGACCCACCGGACGGGCCACCGATTTCGTGAAAAAATGATTCGCCCCGACCGCCGGGACCCACGAGCTACATCTTCGCACGCAAGGAAGTGCGTCCGAAAAAAACGATTCGCCCCTCGATCCGCCGGGACCCACCAGCTACATCTTCGCA
Organism: Aegilops longissima; assembly: GCA_021605205.1. Taxonomy (NCBI): domain Eukaryota; kingdom Viridiplantae; phylum Streptophyta; class Magnoliopsida; order Poales; family Poaceae; genus Aegilops; species Aegilops longissima. The sequence continues at coordinate 144,180,364 of CM038677.1, read as the reverse complement.
CGCAAGGAAGTGCGCCCAAAAAAAAAACGATTCGCCGATCGCTGGGACCCACCAGCTACACCTTCGCACGCAAGGAAGTGCGTCCGCAAAAAACGATTCGCTTCGACCGCTGGGACCCAAAGAGCTACACCTTCGCACGCAAGGAAGTGCGCCCGCAAAAAAAATGATTCGCTTCTCGATCGCTGGGACCCAAAGAGCTACACCTTCGCACGCAAGGAAGTGCGTCCGGCAAAAAACAAAACGATTCGCCCCGATTGCCGGGACCCACCAGCTACATCTTCGCAGCAAGGAAGTGCCCGATACCGGGCCCACCTGGTCGGCGCACGAAGCGTTGTCATCCTGGTCGCGAACGTACGCATATACCGGTCGATGTAGAGGCGCCGCACGCGTCGTAGTAGAGGCGCCGCGACGTCGTAGTAGAGGCGCACGTAGCATGTACACGCACGCATACGCCAGGGTGCAAGAAAGAAAATACGGCCACGTATGTGTACATACGGGCGGGTCTCAACGCCTAGTCGCGCATACGCACGGGCGAGGGCTCGTGTTCATGGGGAGGCAACGAAATGCGCCGTGTTCATGGGGAGGCAACGGAATGCGCCGTGTTCATGGGGAGGCAACGGAATGCGCCGTGTTCATCGGGAGGCAACGGAACGCGGGGAGCCAACCGCTTGGACGGAACAGCGATGGAACGAGGCTCGCGATCGCACAACGGAGAAACGGACCTCCCGCCACGGTCGAAACGGGGTCCTGTTGATCGGGAGGGTGTGGCGCATCGGGAGGAAACGGACCTCCTACGGTCAAAACGGGGTCCCGTTGATCGGGAGGGTGTGGCGCATCCGCAAAACGGAGGAAACGGACCTCCTACGGTCAAACGGGGTCCCGTTGATCGGGAGGGTGTGGCGCATCGCAAAACGGAGGAAACGGACCTCCTACGGTCGAAACGGGGTCCTGTTCATCGGGAGGGTGTGGCGATCGCAAAACGGACTCCACGGATACCGTTCATCTCCACCGCCGACCTCCTCCAGCTCCACGGGCTACCGCCGACCTCCTCCACCTCCACGGCTCTCCTGCTCATCCAGCCTCCACCGCCGCTTACTCCACCGCCATCGCTCAACCACCCTCCACGGGCACCCTCCACCGCTCATCGCTCATCCAGCCCTCCACACCACGGGTCCTGTTCAACCACCCTCCACGGCCACCCTCCACCGCTTACTCGCTCATCCAGCCTCCACACCACGGGTCCTGTTCATCCAGAGGCAACGCCACCGCCATCGCTCATCCAACCCCCCCCCGCAACGCCATCGCTCATCCAATCGATCGGCTTCGCTTAGCAGCAGAGCGGCGAATCGCCCATCGGGTTCGCTTAACAGCCATCGATCGATCGCCGGGTTCAAGAACGCGTAGCTCGCAGCGGCAATCGCCGGGTTCGTTAGAGCCCAACGCCTCGCCGGTTCGCTAGAGCTAACGCCGCACACACGCGCGCACACGCACGTACGTGTATGAGAGATGCGCATCGCCGCCCCGACCTCCCACCGTAACCGCAACTCCCCAAATTTTCCTACCCTCGCTTCTACCACGGTTTTTTCCGCCATGGACGGCCCAAAGAATGTCATGCAGCTGCGCTCCGCCCGCCCAGACGAAAAGCCCATTTTCTGTCATGATTTTTGTCATAGAAGTAGGAGCCCACCACATCTATGATGATACCGGTTCTGTCACAATTATCGCCATAGAAGTGTCATATGTATGACAAAAAAAAAAATTGCTCGCCCAAAATGTCACGGATGTGTCTTTTTTTTGTAGTGAGATTCGATCATCCAGTATCTCAATACCTAGTTCAATCTCGCTACGCAAGTCTCTTTACTCATTCCGTAGTACATCATCCCGCAACTAACTCAAGTTAGTTGCAATTTACAAGGCTTATGATGTGTATTGCCGAGAGGGCCCGTAGATACCTCTCCGACAATCGAGTGACAAATCCTAATCTCAAATACGCCAACCCAACAAGTACCTTCGAGACACCTATAGAGCACCTTTATAATCACCCGATTACGCTGTGACGCTTGGTAGCACACAAAGTGTTCCTCCGGTAAACGGGAGTTGCATAATCTCATAGTCATAGGAACATGTATAAGTCATGAAGAAAGCAATAGCAACATACTAAAAGATTGAGGTCTAAGCTAACTGAATGGGTCAAGTCAATCACTTCATTCTCCTAATGATGTGATCTCGTTAATCAAATGACAACTCATGTCAATGGCTAGGAAACTTAACCATCTTTGATCAACGAGCTAGTCAAGTAGAGGCATACTAGTGACCTTGTGTTTTTCTATATATTCACACATGTATTATGTTTCCGGTTAATACAATTCTAGCATGAATAATAAACATGTATCATGATATAAGGAAATAAATAATAGCATCATTGCTTCTAGGGCATATTTCCTTCATCTTCGCAGGCCTGTGACGGTGATATGCCTTTCATGCATCAGTTCAGGCCATGACACCCCGACGGGCATGGGCAGGGCTCTCTTCGGCTAGGTGGGACGGTGGTGGTCTTGATCATTGTGGCGACCACCCCGACATGCAGCGGCAGACTTGTTGTGAATCGTGGTGATCACCGAAAGGTCTTTCTGAGGGTGCTCTCTCAAGATCCGGTGGTTTACTTCGGCGGGGAGATAAAATCTATGGACGGCGCCTTGACATAAAGGGATGGTTGTGCTGCACCTAAGCACATCGCATGCAGCTACTGGAATCGTGGAAAAGTGGTGGTGACAACACATATGATGTCGATGGTGGTGCTGCTTGAGCACCTGGTCTAGAGCTCCGGGGTGAAAACCTAGGTCTGACCCGAGTTGGTTATACCTGGCAATGGCGATGCTTTTTCATCGTTACCTTCTTGAAGGCATTGCTCGGATATGCTCGTTCAGGTTCTTCAGGGTGAAAACCTAGATTCTGACCTTGGATGGTTGGATCCGGTGATGGCGGCGCTTGAGCGCCAATCCCTTCTTTTTTTCGAAAAGGGGGGACTCCCCGGCCTCTGCATCAGAATGATGCATACGACCATCTTATTAAACAAATAAATAGGCTCCAACAAGGTCTTAAAGTCTCCAAGCAAAAATAAAAAAGAGCTCACAGAGAGCTAGGTAAATGGGCTAGAAGACAAACTAGCCAAATAAAGGATGCCACAACCGGTTGGCAAAAGAGAGATAGGTAAACTAATTGCCTATCCTATTACATGACCGCCATCCAAATCGGTTGAAGATATCCCGAGCTACCATCTCCCAGCGGATAGATCCAGTAACCAAACGCTCCCTGGCCTCCGTCGGAGTGAGTAGAGACCACGAATGGATCAACGCCGTGGCTCGGAAAATAACCTGCAAAAAATGAATGTGTGTTGTCCTGTTAAAAACCAAATCATTTCTGCAATTCTATATTGCCCACAACAAGGCACAGACTCCTACGCGAATATGCCTCGCTAATTCGGGCTCTATCCCGTTAAGCCACGTTCCAAATAACGTGTTGACAGAACTCGGTGGAGTAATATTAAAAGCAATATGGACCGTCCGCCATAAAACTTTGGCTAGCGGGCAATCAAGAAAGAGGTGTTTGATCGTCTCATCCCGATCATAGAAACTACACCTAGTAGGTCCTGTCCAATTACGCTTTGTCAAGTTGTCCTTGGTTAAAATAACTTGTTTATGGACAAACCACATAAACACCTTGATTTTAAAAGGGACTTTGACAGCCCAAAAATGTTTTGAACTAGGAATCGAGCTTGAATTGATAACATCAACATACATTGATTTAACTGTAAATACCTGCATCTAGTAAGCTTCCAAACAGAACTCATCGGGTTGTTGAGAAAGCTGAACCTCCATCAGTTTACTCACTAGAAGGAGCCATTCTTCCCAACGATTCCCCACTAGCGCCCTTCTGAACTGAATATTAAGGGAGATAGATTGAAGTACCGTTGCAACAAACACCTCACGTCGTGGAACAATACGATACAAAGACGGGTATTGAATGGCTAAGGGTGTCTCTCCGAGCCAAGTATCCTCCCAGAATTGCGTACTAGCACCGTTACCAATAATAAACTTTGTCCTATTAAACAAGGATAGTTTGACTTTCATAAGCCCTTTCCAAAAAGGTGAGTCAGTCGGCCTTACTGTCACCTAAGACAAAGTTTTGGTTTGAAGATACTTGTTACGGAGGATTTGCGCCCAAGTGGCATCAGTCTCACTTGGTAGCTTCCACAGCCACTTGCTGAGAAGACAACTGTTCTTAACTTCAAGATTCTCAATACCAAGACCCCCTTGGTCTTTCGGTCTACAGATGATATCCCATTTGGCTAGACGGTATTTTCTTTTTAGTTCATCACCCTACCAAAAGAATCGTGATCGATAAAAGTCCAGTCTTTTCCTAACTCCAACTGGGACATCGAAGAACGACAAAAGAAACATAGGCATACTCGTGAGAACTGAATTTATCAGAATTAATCGGCCTCCGTATGACATGAGCTTGCCCTTCCAGCAACTCAGTTTCTTTTCAAATCGGTCCTCGATGCACTTCCATTCTCTGTTTGTTAGCTTACGATGGTGGATTGGTATTCCTAAGTATGTGAAAGGTAAAGCCCCCAAATTGCACTCAAACAATTGCCTATAAGCCTCTTGTTCGTCATTGGCTCTACCAAAGCAGAACAACTCGCTTTTGTGAAAGTTAATGTTTAACCCGGTCAATTGTTCAAATAGGCATAACACCATCTTCATATTTCTCGCTTTAGCCAAGTCATGCTCCATAAAGATGATTGTATCATCGGCGTATTAAAGGATGGACACACCTCCACAACTAGATGAGGTACCGTGCCACCCACTTGACCAGCCTCCTTAGCCCTTCCTATCATAATTGCCAACATATCAACTACAATGTTGAACAGGATAGGGACATTGATCCCCTTGTCTCGTGCCCTTATGTGTCCGGAAATAATGACATATTTCGTCATTCACTTTAATTCCAACACTTTTTTATGATATTTATTCAACTCAAGCGGTGCGAGCTTCATCAAAACCTTTCATATGCAATGCCTGTTGGAGGAATGGCCATTTGACTTTACCGTACGCTTTCTCGAAATCCACCTTAAAAACAACTCCATCTAGTTTTTTCGAGTGAATTTCATGGAGCGTTAAGGACCACCACCCCTTCTAGGATGTTTCTATCCGGCATGAAAGCAGTTTGGGAATGCTGCACCACAGAAGGCGCAATCTGTGTGAGCCGATTAGTCCCAACCTTGGTGAAAATTTTGAAACTAACATTAAGAAGGCAGATCGGTCTGAACTGCTCGATTCTCACAGCATCCGTTTTCTTAGGAAGCAGTGTTATTGTTCCAAAATTTAAGTGAAATAACTGAAGCTGTCCAGAGAATAGATCATGGAACATTGGTACCAAATCCCCCTTAATAATATGCCAACACTTTTTGTAGAACTCCGCCGAGAATCCATCTGGCCCGGGAGCCTTATTGTTTTTCATCTATGTTATAGCATCAAACATCTCCTTCTCCGAGAACAGGGCAACCAAAATATCATTATCATTAGCAGTTAGTTGAGGCACATCCTCAATCCTGGACTCATCAAGGGACAGACAACTATCCTCCGGAGGTCCAAATAACTGCTTATAATACTCGCTTATGTAAAGTTTTAGGTTGTCCTGTCCTAAAATAGTTCCTTCATCTTGTTCAAGCTGAAAGATTCTCTTCTTTCTGTGCTTGCCATTAGCAATCAAGTGAAAGAATTGAGTGTTCGCGTCCCCCTGGACAACTTTGCGGACCTTAGCCCGCAACGCCCACTTCAATTCTTCTTCGCGGAGAAAACCTCATCTCCGCATCTAGTTTAACCTGAAGCTCTGCGGCCTGCAAAATCGTGGATTCGGCTTTTAAATCTAAGGACTGAATAAGAGAAAGGAGCCTTTCCTTTTCAACCTTATAAATCCCACTAAGGTGCTTAGCCCATCCCGGTAGGAAACTTCTCAAATGCCTAATCTTATTTTGCCAACGCTCAACAGAAGTCGTACCTCCTGCATCCTTAGCCCATTCCCTGGCAATCAGATCCAAGAATCCTTCTCGTTCAAACCATACCAGCTCAAGAAAAGGTGTTTTTGTTTCCCGCGTGGTTTGGCTCACCTGAGTCCACGAATAAAGGTGTGTGATCCGAGATTCCGCGCGAGAGAGCCTGAACCGTTACGAGAGGGAACTTCTGTTCCCACTCGACACTCGCGAGGACTCGATCAAGCTTCTCATATGTTGGGTTTGGCAAAGCATTAGCCCAAGTAAACTTTCTACCGGAAAGCTCTATCTCTCTTAGATCCAAGCTTTCAATAATGGTATTGAACATAAACGACCATCTGCCGTCAAAATTATCATTATTCTTTTCCTCTCTCCTCCTAATGATGTTGAAGTCACCCCCAACTAAAATTGGGAGCTACTCGGATCCGCATATCCGAACAAGGTCCGCTAAAAACTCTGGTTTAAGCTCGGGCTGTGCGGCACCATAAACTGCCACCAGAGCCCAGTTAAACCCATCAGCTTTGGACCTGACCCGAAACTTAACCGCGAAGACACCCGTCACTACACTTCGGACTTCCAGCGAATCGCATCTCACTCCAAGAAAGATCCCACCCGATCTTCCTCGCGGAGGAAGGCAATGCCAATCAAAATCGACACCGCTCGATAAAGTATTGAGAAACTGGGGCACAAAATTATCTCTACCAGTTTCCGAGAGAGCAATAAAATATAATCTATGCTCAAGAGACGCCTCAGCAAGAAACCTTCTTTTAGCCAAGTCTTTCAGACCTCTGCTATTCCAAAAGATTCCTTTCATATTTCATCATGAAATTTTTTGGTAGTCTGAATCCTAGCACTCCTACGAACCGCTAAAACGGGATAAATCTTCCACTTCCACTTGCGTTTGGGTTTACTTTGGTCCTCCATCCGGTCCTCATAACCGGGCTCAGTGGGTCTAGCTACTGCATCCTCTAGAGTTACATCCTCTTCCTCGTCCTCAAGAGTGGATGGTGCAAGATCCGCACAAAAATTATCGAGCACTTTGACCCCTAACGCATCAATCTCTGCATCATTCATGGGTTTTACCGCTGCTAGGTTTTGAATTGTTTCTAAAGCACGTTCTGCTTCCAAATCTAGGAGATCATTAACCGAATTGGAGATTTCACTATCATTACTCCCTAGCGAAACTCCTAATTGGTTTGCATTATTTATAATCTCCTCATTAGAAAAATGCAAGATTGAATTAGAAATGTTGACAGACATACCAATAGTGACCTCAATGTCACGAAGCTTAGCCGCCCTCATAGCGCACCTCTGCTGCATGTCATCAACCTCTGGGTCCTCCTGGATACGAGAGCTCATCCGTCGACCCGCAGAGACTGGATCTAGGATCCCACCAAATGCAATGACCTCCTCCCGAGTAATACCTCGCGCTGAATCCCACGAAGGGTCAGCCAAAGTTACTGGAGGAAGCGGCGGTGGGCTCCCAAGCCCCACGGACGAGTGTCTCAAACCGAAGCCCCGGGCCGCCTGTAAGCCAGGAGAGGGAAGCGCCGGGGCCGCCTGCCCGAGCACTCCTCCTGCCCCCAACCCTCTGGCCAGAGGGTAACACCGGTGCCGCAGGAGACGCAGCCTTCCTGACCGCCGAAGGAGAAGGGGGGATCGAGGCCGCCTGCCCCAAACCACCACCCTGCGCCACTGGAGAACTAGCCGCTCTAGCCGCCGCCGGAGAAGAGGGGACCGAGGCCACCTGCCCCGGACCGCCTCCCCCACAGCCAGCCGTCGTCGATGTCGCCGGCGTCGCCGGCGCCAGGATTTGAGGAGAAGAGGTCGAGGCCACCTGCCCAGACTCCCTCCCCCAGACACATCTTCCGAAGCAAACGTCATCTCCCGGAACGCGACCGCTGGGAGAGCGGGGGAAAGAGAAACCACCTCAGGCTCCACCTCCCCTCCCCATCCAAGGTCGTCGCCGAGGACGTCCTCACCAAGTCACCAATTATGGGACTATCAGCAGCATCAAACTCCAACACAAGAAGCGAGCACTCAAACACATCATCAGATTCCACCCGGTCGCTCCAGAGTCTGGGCGGGGCAGAAGCTGGCTCAAACGACCCAAACCGCAGAGAACTCATAGGCACCGAGGATGATGATGTCGTCTCTACCCCGGGCCCGTCCCCGGGCAGCTGAGCAACAGGGCCCGATCCGTTGGACACCTCTCATCCAGCCTCATCAGTCGGTGCCCCTTTAGCACCCGTGTTGTCATCACCCTCGTGCATATCCACATCAGTCCCATTGATCGCCTTAGTAAACAGATCTGCATCCTCAAACTCAATCTCGAGAGGAAAAACCTCTCCCCTGTAAGTCCAGCTGACCACATCAGGGGCGTACTCAACGTCCAGAACGCTCACTAGAAGTCGGGCCACCCCATGAGCGCGGGTAAAGGCCATATCCACTTTCTTAGTTTTTCCAACCATAATGCCCATACTAGCCACAACTCGAGCATCCTTCAATGGCTCAGAGGGAGCCCCAGAAAACCGCAACCAAACCTGAGTAAGGGACTTGCCCTTAGGCTCCACCTTCTTCCACTCGTGAAATTCCAGAATGCATTTAGTGCCAGGAACTCTGCACAACCCAAAGCTCAGCAATCTCTGCAAATCATCCATAGTTGGGAAGTCAACCTTGAACACATTGTCCTCAATACTGACAAGCTCCCACTGGAAGTCACCTAGAGCCAGTTCCTGAAGTCTCTGCACAATCTGAGCCTCAGAAACCTCTCCCTGGGTAGCTTTCACAATCCTAGTGGTCAGACTCTGCATCTCCACCGGAATCTCTCTCGCAGCCGGGGACTCAAAGAACATCAACTCAGCACAATATACTCCATACATTGTCAGAGCCGGAACCTGATCACGCAAAAACGGGCAATCCCCCGTGACATGTGCTGGCTTACCACACGAGTCGCACAGCTCCGCCACGCACTCAGCAATGAAGTGACCCTTCTCACCACATCGATAGCATAACATCTTCTCCTTCTTACGCGCCCACTTGGACGCCCTCTCTGAATCAGTCATGTCACCTGCCTCAGCTATAACTCCAGTCCCAGGAACCTCCGCGTGGGCCAGTGCCGTCATGACCTCCATCGCCTGGCTAGGCAGGTCAGTCGTCTGAACGGGATCGGCTGCCACGACAGATGCCGCATGGACAACAACGGCCGGTGGCGGAGGCTGTCTGTGGTATCGACCACGACCGCCACGGTGACCACGGTAGCCACCTCTCTGCCTGAAGCTCCCTCGACAAAACCACCCGGAGGGCCGAGAAAAGGTATGTCAGCAGAACCATCACTCTGCCAGGCATAACCACGACCACCTCCCGTGGATGACGAGCCACGGTGTTGGCCATCCCCATATGCATCATAACCATCATCCCCCCACTATCCCCGGGGCGGATCATAAGTCTCTCCAGCAACCGAGTTCTGCCACGTCTGCGTTGGGCCCGAGCGTTTTTGCGTCGGCCTCGCGACGTAGTGAGGCGGCGGCGCAGCACGTGGCTGAACTCCGGCATAAGTGACCTGGTTGACCACAGCCGGCCTCGGGCCATTGGCCGAAGGATGCGTCGGCGGCCTCGGCGGAGCAGCACCACGCCCCACAGCCGCAGTTGTCGGCGGCCTCGGCGGAGCAGCGCCGTGCCCCACAGCCGCAGGCAACGTTGTAGCCGGCGCTGGTGGCCGGAGTCCCTAAGCGCCACGCCCGCAGCCGGCACCGCCCCCACAGCCTCCGCAGGTCGCGGTCCTGGCGGGGTTCCACGTCCGGCAGCGACCGCGGGTCTCAGCCCCGGCGGCGCGCCACGACCTACCGGCAAAACTGGCCGCTGCCCTTGTTGACCGCCACCACAGCCAGCCGGCGCCGCCCCGGCACCCACTGGATTCTTGGGATCGGCCATTGGAGTGTTCCCCCGCCCAGCCATGTTGAGAGGTGGAATACGAGTAGCACGGCCTGTTCCGCACCGAGGGAAGCCAGGCACCGCAGCTCGCGAGGCAACCCTAGGTGGCGGCAGTGAAGAACGATCGCGTCGATCGTGGTTCCTGCATGGACCGATATGCTCAGAAGGCGTTGCTGTTGAAGAATCTCGTCGGTCGTGTGATGTCATGGGATGGTTGGTGCGGATACGGTCACCGATTTAGTTTGCTGATCACCGATCTGATTGTTTTTGTGTTTTTTTATCGCCTGCTTATAGCTTTGGTTTATTTGACTTTGCTATTTATCGGCATGTTTTTTGTGTGTGTGCGTGCATTGATGTTGGCTATGTGCATCTTAATTATGCAGAAGCCGGATGTGTGCTCATTATGTTTGTATTCTCTTGATGCTCCATTCTGAGCCAATAAAATTCACCCTTTGTCGAAAAAAGTCGACGTCCTTAGCACACGCACCAACTCTTCCAAATCAATGTGCGAGGTTCCGCCCTCCGCCACCGCGGCGGCCGCCTTCCGACCGAGCTCCACCGCACGCTCTCTCACGGACTCTCCCCCCCCCCCCTCCTTCGCGACAGCTGCAGCCTGCAGCCATCACGCTCACCATCTTTCCAGCGTCGGGCACGGTGTCGGCGCCCTCCACCACCGCCACTGCCACGCCGGCCTCCGCAAGCACCGACGCGTTGATGAACTGGTCGGCGCCCATCGGCCACGTGAGCATCGATACGCCCTCCGCAGTCGCCTCGAGCACCGAGTTCCACCCGCAGTGCGTGAGGAACCACCCCACGGCGCGGTGGCGCAGGATCTCCACCTGTGACGCCCACCCGCGGATCACCATGATAAAAAAATAGGCAGTTTTTCGATTAAATTAATCCATGAATAAATCATGAGCATGACATGGACAGCATTGATAACACACTGATTACGATCTAACAGAGCATGTACTACGCATATAGTAGAAACATCTACGCATATCGCTAGTACTGCTACAACAGAAAGAAACAAGAGGTGGATAAACGATGTATACCCTCCAATCAGCCACGCAGCGGTGGCAGCAGCCGCGGCATCCTCGGCGGCCTTCTTGTTGGCCTCGGCCTTCTCAGTGGTGGCACGGTCGGTGTCGGTCGACATGGTGATGACGAAGGTGATGCGGACGTAGATGAACAAAAGCGAGCAGTCGCGTAGTCACTACCGAAAAACCTAATCGCCCTCTCACGCATGTGGATCCGGAGAGGCGGGTTTCGAGGTTCGCTTTCCGCCAACCGTGTACACGGTGAACGGGACGGAGTCGCCGGCGGCAGCAGCAGCAGAGGAACGATGCGGGCGTGGAGGCGGAGATGCGTTCTGTTTCGTGGCGGCTAGGGTTGGCAGCGCCCCACATAAATATGTGCGGCCGCGCGTGGAGAGACGTGTGCTGAACCCACGTCCAAGTCGGTAACCCATGATCCGAGGTCTCAGATCGTGGCCCTACCTGTCAAAGACTCTCCGTTCCTGACCGGCAAAAAGAAGCGCATAGGAGTGAGCTCGACTCGGCTCAATCCCGCAACCCGCGGCGCATCGTGACGAGGCGTGGCGAGGCGAGTGGAGGAGGAGTGCGCGAGGGCCTCCTCTCTTCTCAAGCTCCAATAGCATGAGGGAGAGAATCCCTTATAAACCACTCCAACTCTCCTTCCACTTCCGGGGTGGGACTAAACTTCCCACCACCTTGTCATGCCACCTACATGGGCCCTTGGAGATTAAATCTGAAATTGTCATATGGGCTCTAGGCCCATCTCATATTTCAACAATCCCCCACCAGATCTCAGGGGCCCAGTTTGTCCTTTGTTCCAAACGCTGTTTTGATATACCAGCATCTCAATGGAGACCGATTAAGGTTGAGCTCCACCTAGACCAAGTAGTTACACTCCTTCACAACTGAACAATGGACTATGCCTTGAATTGTCAGTTTGGCATCAATAAGTTTCACCACAAGTCTCACTGATACGAGGCTGCCAAGGCCGACCCCTCGGTGGAGCATATTAGTCACACTCTGACCTGTTCATGAGCTTGCTAGAGATCACCCCAATCTCATAGACTGTGACCAGCAGTCGGGCTCATATAGGTGTGTTCCTCCAAAGATCGCTATGTAGGATAGCATCTTGCTTATGCATATAAGCCTTGGAACACATTAAGATAGTAGTCATCCTTCCATACAGTTTCCAAGAGTATTGCATTTCCGACGGAGTGGGTTAGTAAAGTTACTCTCCTCAGTTCACCACTGGCTTGTTTTCCCAGGTCCTACTTCACGGGATCTCCGATCACATAGGTTGGGTTACTACCATGGCAACTCATGTGGGTCTCATACCCATCTCCCTTGATGCGCTATCTATCACAACACGTGATAGCCCTTTAGTAAAGGGATCTGCCAGATTCTTAGCCGTTTGAATATAATCCAACGCAATCACTCCGGAGTTTCTCAATTTTCTGACAGCTTTCAATCTCATTCTTATGTGTTTGTTGGACTTCATGTTGTCCTTTGAACTCTTCACCTTGACAATAACTGTTTGATTGTCACAGTTCATAAGGATGGCCGGAACAGGCTTCTCAACCACTGGCAAGTCCATCAACAGATCATGAAGCCATTCTGCTTTGCCACCCGATGTGTCTAATGCTGTTAATTCTGCTTCCATTGTCGATCTTGTTAAGATCGTTTGCTTGCAAGACTTCAAGGAAACATCACCACCTCCAAGAGTAAACATATACCCGCCAGGCCTTCATCTCATCAGATCGAGATCCAATTAGCATCACTATACCCTTCAAGTACCGACGGGTATCCAGTATAATGAAGTCCATAGTTCATAGTACCTTTCAGATAGCGCATAACTCTCTCAAGAGCACACCAATGTACATCACCCGGTTTGGAAAAAAATCGGCTCAGTTTGCTAATATCAAATGCGATGTTAGGCCTTGTTGCGCTCGCTAGATACTGGAGTGAACCAACAATCTGAGAGTATCTCAATTGATCTATAGCTGTGCCTTTAGACTTTCGAATCAGCACACTAGAATCATATGGTGATTGAGATGGTTTGCAGTCCGAATATCCAAAACGACTCAACACCTTCTCAACATAATGGGATTGCGTATGTAATCCCACCTCATCATCTCTCAATAGCTTGATGTTCAAGATAACATCAGCCACTCCAAGGTCCTTCATCTCAAAGTTCGAGATAGGAAAGACTTAACCTCCTTGATCAACTTGAGATTAGTCCCAAATATCGGTATGTCATCAACATACAAACACAAGATAACTCCTTCGCCCCCACCATAGCGATAGTATACACATTTGTCGGCCTCATTAACAACAAAGCCAACAGATGTCAACGCTTTCATTAAACTTGTCATGCCATTGCTTAGGCGCTTGTCTCGTGCCATACAAAGATTTCACCAACTTGCACACCTTTCCTTCCCGACCATCCATCACAAAGCCATCAGTCGTTGCATATAGATTTCATCCTTTAGCTCTCCGTTCAGGAAAGCCGCCTTAACATCCATCCGATGAATGATAAGACCATGCGAGGCCGCCAACGAGAGTAATACTCGAATGGTGGTCGGTCCGCCACAGTGAATAAGTGTCAAGAAATCTTCTTCTTCTTTCTGGGCGTAGCCCTTGGCCACAAGCCTAGCCTTGTACTTTTCTATCGTACCGTCGGGCCTAAGCTTCTTCTTGAACACCCACTTGCATCCCAATGGTTTGCAACCATAAGGACGTTCAGTAAGCTCCCAAGTCCCGTTAGCCATGATGGAACCCATCTTGCTACGGACCGCACCCTTCCAGTAGTCAGCTTCTGGAGATGCATACGCTTTTGAAATAGAAGTGGGATTATCCTCCACGAGGTATATGAAGAAATCATCACCAAAGGTCTTTACAGTCCTTTGTCTCTTGCCCCTACCAAGGGATTCCTCATTATCCTCCTCAGGATTTTCATCATGTGTTTGATTATAATATTCCATCGGAATGGCAGGTTCAGGAGTCTCCTCAGATTCCTGTCTAGAAGTGCTTTGTACATCTCTCATGGGGAAAATGTCCTCAAAGAATGTAGCATCTTTAGACTCCATAATTGTACCGACCTTCATGTCAGGTACCTCAGATTTCACTACTAGAAATCTATAGCCAACACTATTCATAGCGTAGCCCAAATTAACACAGTCCACAGTTTTTGGTCCAAGCTTACGCTTTTTGGGGATCGGCACATTAACTTTCGCCAAGAAGCCCCAGGTACGTAAGTACGAGAGTGTTGTCCTTCTCTTGGTCCACTTCTCGTAAGGAGTGATCTCGTTATCCTTTGTCGGAACTTTATTCAGGACATGACATGATGTCATTATAGCCCCACCATGCCTTGGATAAACCCGACGTATCTAACATGGCGTTAACCAAATCAGTTAGAGTACGGTTTTTCCGCTCGGCAACCCCATTTGACTGGGGTGAGTAGGGAGGCGTCCTCTCGTGAATAATACCGTGTTCCGCACAAAAGGCATCAAACTCTTTCGAGAAGTACTCTCCACCACGATCTGACCGGACTCGTTTAATTTTCTTTTCAAGTTGATTCTCAATTTCTGCCTTATAGATTTTGAAGTAGTGTAGAGCCTCATCTTTAGTATTTAACAGATACACATAGCAATATCTAGTGGAATCATCTATCAAAGTCATGAAATATTTCTTTCCACCTTTAGTCAACACACCATTCATCTCACAAAGATCAGAATGTATGAGTTCCTGTGGCGCCAAGTGTCTCTCCTTGCTGCCTTGTGAGGCTTGCGAGGTTGCTTAGATTGCACACACGAATGGCACTTAGAACCTTTGGCTAAAGTGAAACTCGGGATTAAATTCGATTTTGCTAGCCGCGTCATAACACCGAAACTAATGTGACAAAGACGTGAATGCCAGACTTCAGATTCATTAACACTCAAATGAATATTGTTCACGATTTTATTGCATAGATCTGCAAGAGAAAGGCGGAACATTCCTCCGCATTCATAACCCTTTCCAACAAATAGTCCATATTTCGTAACAACTAATTTATTAGACTCGAATACCAACTTAAACCCTTCTCTACATAGAAGGGAGCCACTAGTGAGGTTCTTCTTGATGGCGGGGACATGCTGCACGTTCTTCAGCTGCACGATCCTTCCCGAAGTAAACTTTAGATCGACCGTGCCAACACCAAGAAGAAGAAGCACTCGCGCCATTCCCCATCAGTACAGACCCGTGACCTGTGGCCTGGTAAGAAGAAAACAATGAAATGTCAGCACACACATGAACACCTGCACCTGTGTCGACCCACCAATCGGTGGACCGCCAAACTGAAAATACAGCAAATAAATTACAGTACCCAGATGCACCACTCTCATTGTTGCTCACAATCATATTGACAGACTTGGAGTCCTGCCCTTGCTTCTTATACTTGTTTGGGCACTTGTTGGCCCAATGTTCTAGCGAACCACAAGTAAAGCAGCCCTCATCCTTCTTGTTCTTCTTGAAGGTCTTCTTACCCTTCTTCTTAAAGTCGGCACTCTATTGGAAAGCGTTCTTTCCCTTGGGCTTGTGGGAATTGGAGTTCTTCTGATGCACCATATTGGCCACAGAAGTTCCTTCGACCCCTTTTTCGTGCGAGTCTTTTGCCCTTGAATTCTTCTCAACACTCAGATGGCCAATGACATCCTCCACAGAGAATTCACGCCTCTGATGTTTCAGAGTGGTGGCAAAGTTCCTCCAGGAATTGGGAAGCTTAGTGATTATGTAGCCCGCGACAAACTTGCCCGGTAACTCGCACTTAAGAAGCTCAAGCTCCTTAACAATGCATATTATCTCATGAGCCTGCTCCAATACAGGATGGTTTTCAATCATCTTGTAATCGTGGAACTGCTCTATAATATACATCTCGCTACCTGCATCGGCAGCCCCAAACTTAGATTCGAGCGCCTCCCACAAGTCTTTGGCAGACCGCACATGCAAATATGCCTCAACCAGCTTATCTCCAATCACGCTCAGAACTGCCCCGAGGAACACGACAGTGGCCTCCTTGAACGCCTTCTCCTGTTCAGGAGCGATCGTTCCTGTGGGAGTCACGCCGGCGACCCAGAACACGTTCATGGTTGTGAGCCATAAGGTGGTTTTAGTCTGCCAACGCTTAAAGTACGTCCCCGTAAACGGTGACGGTTTCAGTGCAGCAGCAAAACCAGAATTCGAAAAACTCCTACACACATTAGGTTTTTGGATTGATAAAAAAATAGGCAGTTTTTCGATTAAATTAATCCATGAATAAATCATGAGCATGACATGAACAGCATTGATAACACACTGATTACGATCTAACAGAGCATGTACTACGCATATAGTAGAAACATCTACGCATATCGCTAGTACTGCTACAACAGAAAGGAACAAGAGGGGGATAAACGATGTATACCCTCCAATCGGCCACGCGGCGGTGGCAGCAGTCGCGGCATCCTCGGCGGCCTTCTTGTTGGCCTCGGCCTTCTCAGCGGCGGCACGGTCGGCGTCGGTCGACATGGTGATGACGAAGGTGATGCGGACGTAGATGAACAAAAGCGAGCAGTCGCGTAGTCGCTACCCAAAAACCTAATCGCCCCTCTCCCGTACAGGATCCGGCGTTCCTGACCGGCAAAAAGAAACGGATAGGAGTGAGCTCGGCTCGGCTCAATACCGCAACCCGCGCCGCGGCGCGGCGGGACGTGGCGAGCGAAGAAGGAGTGCGCGAGGGTCTCCTCTCTTCTCAAGCTCCAATAGCACAAGAGAGAGAATTCCTTATAAACCACTCCAACTTTTCTTCCACTTCCGGGGTGGGACTACCGCCGTGGCTGCGGCCTCGAACCCCTCCGACACGACGGTGCCGCTCCTCACCGCCCAGACGAAAGCCACCGAGCTCAGCGCCAGAGCGCCGGCCACGCACGCCGCCTGCTTCGGCGACAGCGCCTGCTGCGACCCGAAGCAGACGTACACGACGGAGCCGTCGTCGAACCCGTCCAGCCACGCGGCCACCTTCGCCGGGGCCACCGCCGGCTTCCCGCCACGTTCGTCGCAGTTGCGCACGGCGTCCGACAGCGCGCCCACCGCGAACACCCGCTTCGCCATCAGGTCGGTGAGCGGGCGCTCCACGTAGGCGGCCTCGAGCGCCGCGAACGAGTTTGCCACGAAGCAGGAGCTCTCTATATTCCACAGGAAGATCCGCCGGATCGTCTCCGACACCTCGTCGCCGGGCACATGCACCCTGAACATCCACGGCAGGCTGCGCCAAGGGAAGCTAGGCGAGCCGGGCACCTCCGAGAAGGTGACAGTCTCGTCGGCATCGTCGAGGTGGCGCCTTGTTGGCATGCGTCGCCAGAGGGAGTGCGTCGTGGCGAGGTAGTGACCGTTGGCACACGAGAAGGCCACCTGCGGCACACCGAGTTCCTCGGCGAGCGGGAGCGTCCACCCCGTGAACAGGTCGGGGACGATGGCCGTCACGCCGTGGGGCTGGGACTTGCACCAGGAGAGGAGCGGCGCGGAGAGGGCCGCGAGGGAGGCCATGAACGGGCGGAAGAGAGCGGCCGGGAGGTCCTTGGTGTTCTCGCCGTATCCGGCCGGGAGGAAGGGCGAGACGGGGAACGGCAGAACGACGGTGGCGACTGACGGGCACGCTGCGAGGAACGACGCGAGGAGCCGGACGTTGCCTGCCGTGACGGCCACGGTGAGCGCGAGGCCCCGTGCGGCGAGCAGCGCCGTGAGGTCGAGGAGAGGCAGCATGTAACCATGCGCCGGGTAAGGGAAAACAAGCACGTGTGGCTTGCCGTCGCCATTGCCAACGCCGTTGCTTGCGCTTGCCTGCGGTGCGGCGGCGTACATGGACGACGGCATGGCGACGGGCAGGTGCGAGAATTCAGAGCAAAGCACAGAAGAAGAGATCGGCATGCTAAATAGTAGAAGAGCTCGCGTGCGTGACTCGTGAGTCTGATGCTGATCGTCATCTTTTATTTTAGTGTTATTCTTTTTTAAGAAAATTCCACTCTATTAGTAGTACGAACAACACCTCCTAAATTTAGTACTGCGCATCCAAAAAAAATATTAATACTACACACCAACTTGTAAGGATATCTATAAGGCGGACCGTAAATCGCCCACATCGATTCGAACCGCGCTGCCCGGACCACTGAAACCATCCAATACGGGTCCATATCGATTCGCGGCGCGGTCTGGACGTGTTTTCTCCTGCAAACCGGAGACAAACATGAGGAGCTTTCTGGAAGTCTGGATATCAGATATGTAGGACTCCGACACTCCCGCTCCACCCAAAACTCTTCCCGTATCATTGCGTCTTCATCCTTCCCGTTTTCTCTTCTTCCTTGTTTCTCTCTTGCCTTCGCCACCGCTCTGCAGCCATGAAGCTAGGGAAGTTAGGATATCTCTAAGGCGGACCGTAAACTGCCCGCATCCGTTCGGACCGCGTTGCCCGGACCACTGAAACCATCCAACGCGGTTCTGTACCGGTTCGCGACGCAGTCTGGACTTGTTTTCTCCCGCAAATCGGAGACAAACATGAGGAGCTTTTTGGGACTCCAGACATCGATATGTAGGACTACGACACTCCCGGTCCATCCAAAACTCTTCCCGAACCACCGCGTCTTCATCCTCCCCGTTTTCTCTTCTTCCTTGTTTCTCTCTTGCCTTCGCCACCGCTCTGCAGCCATGAAGCTAGGGAAGTCAGGATATCTCTAAGGCGGACCGTAAACCGCCCGCATCTGTTCGGACCATGCTGCCCGGACCACTGAAACCATCCAACGCGGGTCTGTACCGGTTCGCGACGCGGTCTGGACGTGTTTTCTCCCGTAAATCGGTGACAAACATGAGGAGTTTTCTGGGAGTCCGGACATCAGATATGTAGGACTCTGACACTCCCGGTCCACCCAAAACTCTTCCCGTACCACCGCATCTTCATCCTCCCTATTTTCTCTTTTTCCTTGTTTCTCTCTTGCCTTCGCCACCGCTCTGCAGCCATGAAGCTAGGGAAGTTAGGATATCTCTAAGGCGGACCATAAACCGCTTGCATCCCTTCGGACCGCGCAGCCCGGACCACTGAAACCATCCAACGCGGGTCTGTACCGGTTCGCGACATGGTCTGGACGTGTTTTCTCCCGCAAATCGGAGACAAACATGAGGAGCTTTCTGGGAGTCCGGACATCAGATATGTAGGACTTCGACACTCCCGATCCACCCAAAAATCTTCCCGTACCACCGCGTCTTCATCCTCCCCGTTTTCTCTTATTCCTTGTTTCTCTCTTGCCTTCGCCATTGCTCTGCAGCCATGAAACTAGGGAATTTAGGATATCTCTAAGGCGGACCGTAAACCGCCCGCATCCGTTCGGACCGTGCTGCCCGGACCACTGAAGCCATCCAATGGGGGTCTGTACCGGTTCGCAACGCGGTTTGGACGTGTTTTCTCCCGTAAATCGGAGGCAAACATGAGGAGCTTTCTGGGAGTCCGGACATTAGATATGTAGGACTCCGACACTCCCGGTCCACCCAAAACTCTTCCCGTACCACCGCGTCTTCATCCTCCCCATTTTCTCGTCTTCCTTGTTTCTCTCTTGCCTTCGCCACCGCTCCACCACCCCGGCCAACATGCCACACCCCTGCCAGAACTGTATGTCTTCGTCACCTCCAGTGTTTCAGCAGGGCTCCACCCCGGTTCTGCTCCGTCGTCATTCAACCCTTGTCCTCTGACCCCCCCCCCCACCAGGTATCATCCGCTACTGCTATACTCACCATGCCCGGCAACTGTTCGATGAATCCCCGGAACTAAAAATAGTTTTCCCTTCTTCTTTCTAGCATTGGATTCCAATTTGGAGTACATATACGAGCAGTAAGTTGAGTCGTCTAACGGCTCGTCGGACGAGGAGGAGTACTCGGATGAGACGATGATGATGCAGGCGGTCCTTGAAGACGCGGAGCTTGTGGAGGAGTATGTTCTCCATTTCGAGGGCTCGATCAAGGGTCATCGGGTGCTCAACAGCAACAGGGCGCGCGGCCATTTGACACTGATGGCCGACTATTTTTCCTCCCATGCACTCTTCGCTGACCATTTTCTCCGGTGTTTTCGGATGTGCAAGACTGTCTTTCGATCATTTGTACCATGGCATCCCGTCCTATGATGACTACTTCATCCTGAAGAAGGACATCGTGGGAGCGATTGGGTTCTCTGGTTACCAGAAGTGCACAGCCGCACTCCGGATGCTTGCATATGGCACGGCCGCTGGTTTGTGGGACGAGTACCTACGGATGTCTGAAAGAACATGCGGGGATGCCATGGTCAGGTTTACAATTGTCGTGGTCGAGGTGTTCGGACCTCAGTACCTGAGAGAACCAACTCTAGCAGACACCGAGAGGCTCTTGGCAATCTCAGAAGCAAGAGGGTGGCTAGGTTTGTTTGGATCTCTTGAGTGCGTGCATTGGAAATGAAAGAACTATCTGAAGTATTTACAAGGGAAAATCAGGGTCATGTTAAGAAGCCCACCATAATTCTTGAAGCAATTGCATCAGAAGATATTTGGATTTGGCACGCTTTCTTTGACATGTCCGGGTCTCACAATGACATCAATGTGCTGCAGCGATCATTGTTGTTTGTGAGGCTGACTGAAGAAAAAGCTTATCCTTACTATACTATCAATGGACCTGAGTACGAAATGAGCTACTATCTGGTTGACGGTATCTATCCTTCGTGGGATTCCTTTGTCAGCACCATCTCTAACCCAGTTGGTCAGAAAAAGGCTCATTTTGCCCAAAGAAAAGAAGCAGCTAGAAAGGATGTCGAGAGGACATTTGGAGTTTTGCGGGCTCGTTTTGTAATTGTTTGTGGACCTGCTAAACAATGGGATATGATGACATGTTGTGTGATCATGCACAAAATGATCGTCAAGGATGAGGGTGATGATGTTGTCGTAGCTTTAGAATTTTAGAACATGGATGATCCTATCCAACTTCCAGACCAGAATCCGGACACATTTGAAGAGTTTATTCAAATGCATCAACAAATTCGACATTGACCAACTCACGAGCAGCTGAAGGAAGATCTGATTGAGTATCAGTGGGCAGTTAAAGAGGAAAACAATGTTCGGATGTAATATTTGAACTTTTTAAAATTTGAACTACTGTTGCATGCGGCTACTTGAACGTATGTACCCTATGCATGCGGCTATTTGATCGTGCAAACTTAAAAAGATGAGGAAGGCCGAATGTATGCGACTACGGTTGGATGGCGGCCTCCCGCATCCATGTTCGCAGATTGGTCCCTCTTGTCCATGGATGAATGCGGGAGAAAATTTGCAGGTTGTTGTTGGATATGCCCTTAGGTGAACATTGGTATCCCCAACTCACCAAAGTTCATGGCCTGGTGCTCGCATTTATTTCAGAATTTACGTCGATGCGCGTTCAGTGTGAGGAGACGTTTCCGTCGACTACGAGACGTCTTTAGTGACTTCGTCAATCTCAAGATGATATGTCGGCTCAGTCTCTCGAAGGTGCTCATAAGAGTAAAGTGTATGTTAATTAGAATAATGTATGCCCGTATATATGAGCGTCTGTGTTGGTACTGTGTTCAAACAAATTGTACTTAGTAGTTTTTTTTAGGGCATCTTCTAAAACGTTAGCCAACTGCTCTTAGATTTTTCTTTGGTACTGTTATTCCTGCATAATAACAAAATAACAAAATTCACTTTCTGCAACAAACAATATTTCTTCCACTTTCCAGCGAAAGGCGTGACACACGTGGAAACTTTTTTAGTTTAATTTTCCGTCGGTAGCGAATCTGTTCAGGCTGTGCAGTGGATTCAAGCGAAACACGTCCTTATCCACGCAAACCACGAGCTTAATTAACTAAACCAAACTCCTTGATTTCTTATTATTTATAAGGTAAATATGCACTACGTAGCTCACCTACTCTGAGCATCTACAGACGGACGCTCCAAAATCCATCTCATATGCCCGAGCAGACGGCCAGGTCAGTGATTGGTCACAAAAAAGCGACCTAGACGGACGCTTTAAACGGGGGTCAAACGTCTGGATTGACCGGCATCCCTCATATCCAGCTCAAATCCAAGGCCGATATGGGGCGTCCGGGCATGTCTGCCACATCGGACCCGGCCCACGCTGATCCACCCCGTCCCTACATATATTCTTTTTCATCCGCTTCCCGGACCAAACCCTAATCACTTCATTCCACTCCCCTCCACCACCCAAGCTCCTGTACAGCGATCTTCGGACTTCTTCGGCATGGTGGGCAGCGGATCCGAGTCCAACACCTCCAGATCCGTTGACTCCAAACTCATCCCACGAGGCTCCGAGGAGGAGATGGTCGTCCGCCTTGCGCTCCGCCGCTCCCGTGAGGAGGCCGCTCCACGACAGCTCTCGGACTCCTTCCGTCGGGAATCCATTGTGTCCGCCCAAATGGCGAATGGATCTGCAGCGAGGTGTGGCATCGCTACCTCATCAGAGGCGGTGTGGTCCCTCTGGTGTCCGAACACAGTTGCAGACGTGCAACCCCTCCGTTGGCGCGCCGAGCAGTAGGATGCACCATGGGCGGCGTCCAATGCAAACATGGGACGACATGCCCGCCGTGTGAGGTAGCGGTGGATGTTGGTGAGGCGGAGTCGCATTCTCCGTTGTCCCATGTTGTGCACCAGTCCGGGCGCCACAACCACATCATGATGGATGTCATCGGCTTGTACCAGAACGGCCCATCATCAATCTGGTGTCCACCGACATCGTCAGGGTTCCGGGCTCCGACAAGGAAGTGTAGGGCATGGGAGACGGCGGTGCCTTGAGTCTCGTGAGTCGGCTCGTGTCCCATGTCCTACTCTACCTCGCCGGCGACCGGACCAACACTCTGGGGAGCGCAGCCGGTCGCCGGACATGGGCATGACGAAGACGGACGGGCTCCACTTAAAATTAGGATTATGTTGCATGTAATAGTATGGATTTTAGGGGGTTTTTTATCCGATTGTGGAATGGATTATTTGAGGCATGATCGGTCACTGTCGTGCACGCACCCGGGCGCGTTAAATGCGTTCATGGGGTTATGTGTATGATTGTTAAATGTGCTAAGAGCAAGTACAATAAGATGACGTAGTCGGGCTATAAGACTTTAAATATTATATTTTTTGATGAGATGGAGGCGAGAGAAGAGAAGCGGACTACTGATTAACAGCCTGTTGTAGCACGCGCTCCTAAACACTTTATGAGAGTGGAAGATAAACGATGTATCAATAAAGTAGTACGTATTTATATACAACTATTGCACTTGCCGGCTATAAGCTTGACTATAGTTGATGTGTCAAGATTATATAGCCAGCAGTTTGGCTATACTATTAACCATGCTCTAAGAGCAAGTCTAATTAAGCCTTTTCCACACGCTACAAGATTTTTCATGCCATAAAATCCTACTTGGAGGAGTGAGAAGAAAGGAAAGAGTCTGGAGCAGGCTCTTATTTTACTGCTACGGACATGGATCGAGAAAAAGTATTATGCATGTAGTTCATTTCAATCTTATGCATTGCTCATGCAAATAGTAAATTCTTAGAGCCAATCTAAGAGCCAACCTATTGTATGAGCATTTTTTTTTATAAAAACTTTACATGACATGGTATCTCTCTATAGGCACCAATCGACTACATTATTAACCATGCTCTAATCTATCATCTAACATGCTAACAAGTTGCTAAGCCAGTTAAGCAATGATTATCGCAAAAAACAAGACAAGTAATAAGCAATGATAGGTTCGGAAACAGGAAAGTAGGCTTATTCCCCTTCCCTTTATCTCTCCTCCTTGGGAGTCGTTGAGGGTGCTCCGGCACCCCTCCCTTTTTCCTCCGACGACCTCATTATTTGCGGCGCTATGTTGTCGTGGGGCTTCATTCCAATGCTCTCTAGCGGCGTTTCAAGGCGCCCACTCCTTAGCTCGGTTATTTTCTACAGAGAAATATGATTGCAAGTGGCGGATCTGATGGAACCCCTAATGAGCTCGGCGTACGGCTGCATCGGGCTTATGTTGGCCTTGTTCCTCACCTCTTTCACGACCATGGAGGTGAAAGGGAAAACAATTGTGGATCTATGTTTGGCCCACTCATATGACGTTTCGTGGTGTAAGCAAGCTTGCTTTGAGGTTCTTCGTTAATTTTATATTGTTGCATCGGCCTTCACCTTCGAATCTAAAGAACAACTCAACATTGTTCTCGGTCTCGGAGTACTCTTTCCAAATCCAAAGGGAGGCCCTTTTTGCCCTCTGTTGGCAAGGTCGGTGTCGAAGGTGAGTGTCTCCAACGAGGTGATCATTTGTATCGACTGGATTATGTTTTCTGATTATTACTTTTAGGACGATGCACAATTAAGTCAGCCAAGGTTGTAAGAATTGTAATTCTAAATTAGATCGGAGCTCTGATGGTAGTATCGCGAACTGTAGAATCGTAACAACCAGAATAGTAAAAAACGTAGATTCTACAAACCAAAATCATAGAATCAGAGGGGTTAGGTCGTAAAGTCATTGAATCGTGCAATAGAATAGCAATTCTGACAACCTGCAAATGGCAAAGAATCGCGTGAAGACCGGATGACAAAAACTTTCCTCGGCGGTCGTCAACCACAAAGGATGGCTTGCACCATGAGATACAAGTACACCAAATAAAGAAAAAGAAGAATACATACATGGCGGCTAATGCGCAATGGCCTTGCTGTTGGAGGTGAGCTTCTTCGTCGACAAATCAAGGCGGGTGCGCATTATGCCACATATGGTAGGGGTTTTGGGCATGTCCTCACTCGGTACCTTTTTGGAGATATTTGTGCTCGGAATTGGGAGCTCCGGGGACGATCCCACCTGTTTCGGTAGGCTCTCAGAGTGCACTTTCGAGATGGATGATGCCATGATCCGCAAAAGCTGGATTATCGTCGACCTCTCTTCCTCCGTGGATTATTGTCGGTAGGCTCTCAGAGTGCACTTGCAATGACACGCGGGAAGGTAAAAAAATCGCTGATGCGCAGATCATTGCAAAATCGGTTATCATTTATATGGAGGAGTGGCAGTCTGAAGCAGAGACGGACGATACAAGTGACGACAAAGACATGGCTCCCGCTAGAACAAGGACCTCCAAGGTGGGAGAGGATGTAAACCTGGTACCGTTTAATCCTGTTTAAACCCATTTATGGGTCTAACATTTCAATGAAGTTCTTTTTTGAAGGAAAATGATGTTTATCGCGCCATTTACATCCCTAGGGAGAAGGGAGGTGGTGCATGTCACCTCCTCTTCCCGTCGTGCTGCCCAGATGGCAGCGGACATGCACATTCAGAAACTCCACGCCGAGATGAAGACTGGAACTTTTCGGCTGAGATCCATGAACTTTATTATGAACCAAAGACTTCTTAAGGTGGCTCGGTCAGCCTCTTTTTTAAAATTACGGGAAACTTGAAGAAGATTCAATAAACGTCCACAATACAAAACAAACCCCATTCCCATACAGTACAACTGGAATTATAGACGGCACTAATTCAGATCATTCGGTCGACACTGAAAATCGTCACCAACCTAACCGACCAGACAAAAGAGAAAAATAGCAAGGACAGCAGTAACACTTCATGCAGAGTAAAATAACTCAGAACCAGGCCTGTCAAATCGATAACAAGATAAGTTTGGTTCACAAAAAATGAAGTAGCCTAGCTGAGTTCACTTCTTACGCTCGGTGGTCGCTAACCAAGCAAAGACGACACACATAAGTTTAATTTTAGAACCGACAGCCAAAAGATTCCGAAGCAACGAAAGCTCTACACCACTAAGTTTCTAAGAACGAACCAAAGTTTGAATCATTTCCCGTTGCAAGTTCCACAAGGCAATCTCAACATTTATGCAAAGGAAGTTATGCAGGTCGAGGCTGAGCGCTTAGTCTTCCTCCTCCTCGGCGTCGTCACCACCACCTGAGGCCTTCTTCTGGTTCTTCCGCTTCACTCTTCCAGGTTGGCCACCACCGAGGGGGCTGGTGAGCGAGAAGTCAACGTGTTTCTCAGTGTCCACCCTCACCATGAAAGAAGGAATGTTGACGAGCTGCTTTCCAACCCTGGAACATATACAACAGTAAGATCATCAATGGATAAAAACAGCACTAAAGAAACACCAAGTGCTGATCATTATATATGATATGCCTCACATCTACAGTAGTCAAGGATCTCAAGACAAGAGTGATGAAATTGTTAAACTATAACAAGGAAATTATGTTGTTCAAACCTTCCAAGACAACAAGTGAGTTAGAAGTTTAACAACAAATGGAAATTCAGAATATCAATAAACAAATTTAGGCCAATGTTACCAAGGCATGTTCATTCACAAAAGCTAACTGTTCAGAGAAGAAAATGAAAAGGCTGGTAGACAAAGACCAACACAAAATAAAGCTGAAGAAGAAAACAGCATATATCAATCAAAATAAAGAGGTTAGCAGCAAAATAGGGCACTCAGAATGAAAAGGACATAAAGAGTCATTGGTCTTCCAACCTCAGTAGAGATATATTAACTCCTCATTGTGCCCTCAAAAACATGTACTGTGGATATTTTAACAGAACTACAAAAGAGTTGATATGAAAAATAACTCCCTAAGCACTGATCAATCCAATCAAAATAAGATTGCCCAAAAAAGATCTATTAGCAAATAAACCATGGAAGAGTTCACCTATAACCTTCATAAATTCAAATAGATATTCTGAAACTAAGAATTTCAGATTGAAATCATTTTCCAGAATAAGATTACAAATCTGAAAAGGCAAGGACATCAGAGAATATTTGATTGCAGCATTACACACAAAGTGTCTCAGACGACCGTCGTGAGTGACATAAGTTTCTCATCATATGTCCCGTATCCTTCAATCAGTACAGATCGACCAGCCAAAAATGTAAAAATATTGGCAAAAAAAACTGGAAACAAACTGACTAATATAAACCTACAGACATAGGCAACCTCACAATTATCAAGCATGATCTATAAATCATCATCTTCAGGTCTGCCACTACTACAGTTTACCAGGATTTGTTCAAGAGTGATGAATATCATTAAACAAAAACAAGGAAAATCATGTTGTTCAAACCTTTAAGGACAACAAGGGATTCACAAGTTCAGATCAACAGCCAAGGTTACCCAGGCATGTTCATTCACAAAAGCTAACTGATTCAGAGCCAGTTGCTTCATGTTGTCAGCAGAAAAAGTAAAGGCTGGTATATGAAGGCAACTAACCAACAGAAAATGAAGCTACCAAGCTGAAGAAGAAAACAAAACATCAGACGAAATAAATAGCTTACAAGCCAATTAGAGCACTCAGAATGACAAGGACATAACAAGTCAGCAACAAAGAGATCTACAACAATTATTAGAGTTAATATGTACAGGACACTGTGTAATGTTTTGATCTATCCTCTCAAATAATAAGCCCAAATAGATATATTAGCAACTAAACCATTGAACAGACATTCTGAAACTCAGAAATTTTTAGATTGCGTTACTTTCCAGAAGAATAAGATTGCAAAGCTCAAAATTAAACTAGGACATGATTACAGTAAAATAAAGCAGGTCACACAAAATGATCCATCATGGGTAGCATACCCCAGAGATCAAGAGCAAGGGACATCAGAGAAAATATGATTGCAACATTATACACAAAGTATCTTAGACGACCGTCATGAGTTTGCATACAGTTTCTCATCACATGCCCTATCCAAAATGAATAGGCACAAGTCATGTGTTATAGAATCAGTAGAGACCCACCAGCCAAAAAAATGTACAATATCAGCAACAAAATATAGAAAACTATCATCTAAATTACCAAAGCACATCCAAACATTACTTCTGCATATGATCTATCACGATATTATAGTGAAGCACAAAACTGTTGGCTACAACAACATAGGTACACATCTCATTGTGGATTACTGATTCCCAGGTGAGTACTCTGATATTGCATGACAGGATTAACTAGTAGCCCTGTAAATTTCAACATGCATAAAAGAGATGGGTGAGTGTGGATGGCTAACCTGATGTGGCGCTGTCTGATGAGGACACGAGCATGATGGATTGACTTGGCCATGCCATTCTTGAAGACAATGGTCTGGAGACGGCGCTGGAGGAAGTTGTCAACAGTGAGGGCAAGCACGTAATCAAGCTTGTTCTGTTCCTCAGTGAGAAGACCGTAGCGGTTCATGCGGCGGAGGAGCGCTGCACCCTCAAAGATACGGCGGGGGTTCTTCTCATCCAGGGTGAGCAGCTCCCTGGCAGCATTTCGGATGCGGCTGAGGGCGTACTGCACACGATAGAGCTCACGCTTGGCCCGCAGACCGTACTCCCCAACCAGCTTCAGCTCAGCGTCAAGACGCTCCTTCTCATACGGACGCCTTGGCTTCTTGAAGGTCTTCCCATCTGCACCACAACAAAATCGTAAGACACTTGTAAGACCCAAAAACAACAATCAGATACAATACAAGCACATAACAGTGAAATATCGAGTGGAAATGGCATGGCTTAAACACTTACACGTCAAGCAGGAGACGAATATGTATTAAAAGCACAACTCGTGCTAAATATCTCACATCAAAGACTAAACTATACGCAATGGAAGCCCCATTAGCCTAAGCAGAGTGACGTATCAGAAGATAACAGAAATATCTCAAGTTTAAGAACATAAATTTCAATTACAAACAAGAACATAACCAAAATCTCTCGTTTTGGAACCAAATCTGCTACGTACCAGGCTAGTCTACAAATCTTCTTCGCCACAGGGTACAAAGCGTCGAGTTCATCCGATCAAAACCGGAAACGGGAACGAAACTAAGCATTTGCGATCCTATAACAGACACCAACAGACGCTGCCTCACGAAACTAGCAAAGCAAATTCGGATCGGCCGAGAGAGACGACGTTCAGCATACGCAGCGCACATTACGACGACATGGGTGGGTGGGTGCGTAGAAGGGGGGCTTACAGTTGCGGTAGAAGTTGACGTGCACCATGGCTGCCGCCTCCGCAGGATCGCGCGGGTCGTCGAGCTGTGCGCCGCCGGTGGAGGTGAGGGGATCGGTGGAGAGTGGCGGCCGAGAGGACGAGGCGATATTATATAGGCGAGAGCTAAACCTAATTCGGTCTGATGGGCCGAGCTTTGGAACTTTGGTCCTCTGCAAGCCCTAGTGGGCCTTTAACGGCGAGGCGGACACATGAGGCCCACCTCGCGTAATAAGGCCGTGAACTCTAAGCAGCGAACGGGCGCACTCAAACCAAAAAAAAAACACCACCGCACCGCGCGTCCCCGCGCGCGCCGGGCCCAGCCATGCCGCCGCCGTCGCCGGGGAAGCCGCTGGTCACCACGATCACGGCGCTGCTCAGGTCGGCGACGCGGCCGGCGCACCTGCTCCAGCTCCACGCGGCCATGCTCAAGGCCTCGCTCTTCCCGCACCACGCGCTCCCGACCGCCAGGCTGCTCGCCTCCCCGCTCGCGCCGCTGCCCTACGCGCTCTCCCTCTTCGCCGCCATTCCGTGCCCCACCCTCTTCCACCACACGGCCCTCCTCCGAGCCCTCTCCGCGTCGCCCTCCTTCTCCTCGGCCGCCTCCGCGTCCCTCGCCGTCCTCGCCTCCGCCCGCGCGCGCCTCCCCGCGCTGGACGAGTTCGCCTTCCAGCCGCTCATCTCGCTCTGCGCCAAGAACTCCGGCGACGACGCGGCGGCCTCGCTCGGGCGGCAGGTTCATGCGCTCGTGCTGCGGTACGGGTTCTCGGGCGTCGTGGGCCTGGGGAACGTGCTGTGCCACTTCTACTGCTGCGTAGGGAACATGGGGGACGCGCGGAGGATGTTCGATGAAATGCCTGAGAGGGACACCGTGTCGTGGAACACGATGATCGGGAGCTATGCCAGGGCCGGGGAGATCAGTGCGGCGGTGGAGATGTTCGGCGCTATGATGTGCTGTGGTGTGGATGTCAGTGCGACGGTGGTGGTCGCCTTGGCTGCGTGCGGGTGGCAAGGGGAGTCAGTGCATGGGTTCAGCGTCAAGACAGGGTTCTGCAAGGATGTCAAGGTGGCGGCAGCAATGGAGGGGATGTATTTTAGGAAACGGGATATTGCATGTGCAAGGAAGGTCTTCGAAGATGCGACGAGGAGGGACTTGGTGCTATATAATTGCATGGTGGATAGCTGCGCAAAGGCCGGGCAAATTGAGGAGGCAATGGGCTTGGTGGATAGGATGAGACAGGAGGGACTGAAACCAAACACAGGGACTCTTGTGGGTGTGCTCTCTGCGTGTGGAGCATCGGGGGCAATCGTACCCGGTCGCCGCATCCATGAGCTTGCGCTGGAGCTTGGCCTTGAGCTTGACACTGCGCTAGGAACATCGCTCGTGGATATGTACTTCAAGTGTGGGTACCCAAAGGAGGCTATTGCAGTCTTTTATGCAATGCGCGACAGGGATGTGATGGCATGGACTGTGATGATCATGGGGTTGGGGGTTAATGGGCAGTCAGATGCCGCGATATCCCTGTTTCACTCGATGCAACAAGACAGTGTCACTCCTAACGAGGTTACCTTTCTTGCGGTGTTGAATGCTTGTAGCCATGGCGGGTTAGTCTTTGAAGGGAAGAAGCACCTCGAGAGCATGGTGCGGCGATATGGCCTATCTCCCAACACCGAACACTATGGCTGCATCATCGACCTCCTGGGAAAGGCGGGGCGATTGGATGAAGCTTATGAGCTCATAAGAAGTTTGTCGTCCCACGGTGACGCTATGGGATGGAGAACTTTACTTGCAGCCTGCAGAGTTCATGGCAATGTCGAGCTGGGGAGGACGGTGCAGGCACGGTTGGATGCCATGGGCAATCACCATCCGTCTGATACCATTCTGTTGTCGAACGCATACGCAATGGAAGGCCGTTGGGATGAAATAGCACAGATCAGGGATTCACAAGGGCAGAAAATGGTCATGGACAGGAAAGAAGCGGGTTGCAGCGCCATTGAGGTGTCTTCCTAAGATATCTAACCTTGCTGAACTGATGCAACGACCACCAGCTGATCGCAAGGTTGGACTGTCGATGCGAAAATATACTTGTGCCCAGGTGACTAACAGCAGTATCATCATCTGGACTGATTTTTGCTGAGAGCAATCCATTATCCATACATGTGCAGTTATCAGATACAAGATTCAGGTGTAAAGCATTTTTTATTATCACCTATTTAACCAGTTAAGATCAAGATTCGGAGACAGATTGGAGTTTACATGCACATCTGCATATGTATCTGTTGCACAGAAACACACTCCACTCACACTACAGAAACTTCTCAAACGGTGAAGCAAATTGTGCTATGTACTTAAACCCTGTGTACACCGTCCTCCTCGCTAGTGCCACTACTATATTGTTGCTCCTCCCCCATCCTTGGAAGGATTGGGAACTCATTTACTGGCGACAACACCGCTGGTGTTGGGTACCGTGCCTGGGGCCTTGTTACACTATTGGAAATCCCCTGGTCTTGTGACAGTTCACTATCTTCAGTGGATGTAGGTGAAACTTCTGGGAAGAGCTGCAGCTCTCGTAGTGGGGCAGCATAGCATTGCTCAGTGATTACAGGTTGCAGAGAAAGTGCCGTCGAGCTGATGACTGGTAAATGCGGCGAGTGATGTACTGGGAACACTCCGCTTGTGGGATAAGATGCTGGGCCGGCTGATCTTGTAGTATCCTGACTCCAAATAGGGTTGCTTTGCAGACGCATTCTAAGCTTGTTCTGAAGCTCCAGGATTTCATTGCGAAGCATGCTGTTATCATCACGGAGTTCATTTCTCTCCAACACAACCTGTCATATCATGAGGAAAATAGGAAATGCATCAGCAATGAAGTGCTGAGCAAGTGTGTTATCTTAGTAGTGATAATAGTGTAAATTAGTTCCTATTTGTTCATAAATAATGTTACTTGGCATGAAGCCATAAACGTTAACAGATGGGATTTGTTTCCTATTCTGAAGGAATCTCAGCGCAAGAATATGTACTACTCCCTCCGATCCATATCTAGACACATCCGTTTCAGCAACAACTAATATGGTTCGGAGGGAGTAACATTCTCATATCCATGGTATAATAGATACAAAGCATCAAATTGCTGAATAGAGTTGCTCTATTTAAAAGTCTTACATAATGAGATTCATTCTTCAGTGTGCTATTCTCCTTCCGAAGAGATTCCACTTGCGAAACTAAATCCTTGAGTATCCGTGTAGTGTCACCCAATACACATGCCTTCCCATTGTTCTGCCTGTCTGGTTCTGAAAAGGAGATGTTTGAATTGTTTTAGAAAGTATAAATGCATATCCAAAAGGATGGGGTTGTAGATTTGATACAAACTAATCAGACACATGGGTAGAAGGCCATGACATATATGCACTCGATGTAAATTTGTCCTGCATAGCCAACGGTCAAAACTCAGGTTATTTGCTGCTCCCTCCGTACCAAAATACTTGTCGTGGCTTTAGTTCAAACTAAAACCATGACAAGTATTTTGGAACGGAGGGAGTAGATGTTAAATCTGTGATCTCGCTGTATTATTCTAACAAAATCAGCCTAGCATTTGGATGCCCCGAGAGCTCTACCAGCATGCCAAATTTTACATAGAGATAGCCACCCCGCAAGCTCATATAAAGAAACTTCCAAATGTGGTAATGACACCAGAAATCATGTTGTTGCAGCTTGCTGCTTTGTACTAGTAAGATAAGATATACACAAACCTAGCATGGCTCCCAGCTCATTAAAGAGGTCATTCTGTGTGCCTCGTTTCCGCTTCTCCCTCTCGGACTTGTGGATTTTCTTTGGGACCTTCTTCTCAGACTTCTTGTTCATGAAAGACCTGCACAATGTTCAAACATCAGCGGAATTGTACGGGCGGTTTTATCTTTGCGGCGGTTCACCGTGAACTGGTAGGAGTTTCCAGGATCATAAGACAGCCATGGTGAACAGCGATTGCACACATCAATTTTGCAGTGCACTAAATTGGAACATGAGAAGCCACACCTAATTACATCTTCCACAACCACAAGATTACGGGTGGAATGGATGCTACAAATTGCAAGCAGTTTATAATTTAAGAAACAATGATTGTTTACCTATGCTTGGTTCCTCTACTTGAAGGTTGAGTACAAAATCATATGGGTTTCAGTATTTCCATATATACACTCGCGATGGTTTTATTCAAAAAGATCGTGCTCGAACCAATTCTACATGGTAAAAAATCGCTCTAGAATTCCTTTTGCTCTAGAATTTTCCATCTCCAGGCCAATTCATTTTCAGTATTTCCATATCACTGGCCAAGACTATTGAAAAAGATGGTGCTCGAACCAATTCTACATGGTAAAACTCCTCTAGAATTCCTTCTGTTCCAGAATTTCATCTCCAGGCCGGTTCATTTTCTTGTTCCTCTTCCCAAGATCGAAAAAATAAATAAATTACAGGCCCCAGAACTCACCCTTGGACGTGCAGCCTCTCGGCGGGGGCATTCACCATGTCCCTGGGCACCATGCCGACGAGAAGCTCGATCCGGTACCTCACCCTGCGACTAAAACCAAGGTCCATCAGTTCCTCCACGCCCCACCCAGCACAAATCCGAAAGAACATCGAGAGAAAATTAAACCACGACGATTACCTCCAATTGAAGCGGAGAAGGGGTCGAGGCTTCGAGAGTGCGAGCCTAAGAGCTGCTGTTCGAGGGTTTCTTCTACCTCTGGTTCTCGGTGATCGCACAAGGGAAAGGGGTGGGAGGGAAGAGGGGAGAGACGGGAGGGGGAAGCTAAGTAGGGGGAGGACGACGGACGGATTGTCCAACGGGGGGAGAAGCCGGGGGCAGAGGGAGAAAGCGACCCGCCGTGTGATTGGGGACGTCGTGTAGCGTAGCCGAACCGTGGGGCGGGGAAAGGAGGATGGCGATGGGGCGGGGCGCGTGGGCGGCACCGTTCGGCCGCGCGTGCTGCTGCGTGGACTTCGCACCTTGGCGCCGTGGCGGGCGAGGGCGAGGGCGTGGCGCCGTGGTGGGCACGAGCCTCCGGACCCAGCGGCGGGTGGGCGGCGTGGCGCCGCTGGCCCAGCGCCTAGTTTATCCGGTCCGACCTGGATCCCTCCACGGGCTCGCGCGTGCCCGGTGGCGTCCGGCCTCGTGATCCCTTGCGAATTTTATACACGGAAGGTAAAAAAAATACTACTAGAAAGGAATTACTATGTAAGTACTAAGAGCAACTCCAATGGGGCGATCCATTTCGTCCGCCGCCGTCCGTTTGGGTCGGCGCGGACAAAAAAGGCGGCCCAACGCGCCGACTCAAACGGACGCGTGCCCGCTTTTCGTCCGTGGGCGACCCATTCCTAGCCCATTTTTTGAGCCGGATCTGTGTCGGCGCGGTCACGCGACAGACGCGCGCACGCTCGCCTTCTCCTCCACCTGGGCCCGCTGGTCGGTGGTACATTGGCCTCCCCCCATCCAACAACAACCCTCGCCCGCCTCCTTCGTCGCCGCGTCGCCGCCCATTTTGCGGCGACTCGCCAATCTGGCACCTCCACATCCGCCCATAACGCCGCCCGCTCCCACGCTGCCGCCATCGCCGTCTTGCCGTCGAGGAGCCGATCGCTTCCCACCCCGCCCCCACCACACAAATTACCTCGACCAAGAAGCCTCGCCGCCCGGCGATCCTCACCGGCACGCTCGTCGGACGGCATGGCAGCTAGCTGGTCCGTGCGCGCCTCGACTCCCTTCGTCGGCCGTCTCCTTCGTCGACGCCCGCAAGTTGTTCGACAGTTTGCCAAGGTACAAAATGGACTCTGCCGACGAGTTCTTTTTTTTTATACAATTTCCTTTGCGACTCCGACGATTCGTCGTCCGATGACGAGGAGGAGATATTGGCTGCCGTGTTGGTCCATCATCACCTCAACAACCAGCAGCCGTTGTTCCGTGGCTCCATTCCGGGCCATCTTCCGGCGTTGAATCGCAACCGAGAGAGCGGGCATTTCCTTCTTTGGAGGGACTACTTTGATACAACAAACCCGTTGTTCAAACATAAAAAATTCCGCCGTCGTTTCCGTATGAGTAGGCATCTTTTCAACCGTATTAAAGAGGGGGTGATCGGCTATGATGACTATTTCGAGTGCAAAGAGGATGCCGTTGGCAAGGTTGGTTTCTCCTCTTATCAGAAATGCACTGCCGCCATCCGAATGCTTGCATACGGAGTGCCCGGTGATCTCATTGACGAGTACGTCCATATGAGGGAGTCTACATGCCTAGAGTCCCTGTATAAGTTCTGCAAGGCTGTTATTGCTGTGTTTGGTCCCGAGTACTTGAGAGAGCCGACTGCTGAAGATACAACATGTTTGTTGGCGATGAATGCCAACAGGGGCTTCCCAGGGATGCTTGGCAGCATAGACTGCATACACTGGGAGTGGAAGAACTGCCCTTCTGCTTGGCAAGGGCAGTATAAGGGCCATGTCAGGGCTTGCACTGTCATACTAGTGGTCGTGGCGTCTCAAGATCTTTGGATCTGGCACTCTTTCTTTGGCATGGGCGAATCACACAATGATCAACGTGCTTCAGCGTTCGCCGGTGTTTGCTAGGCTTGCCGAAGGCAACAACCCACCGGTGAACTTTACTGTCAACGGCCACAACTACGACAAAGTATACTACTTGGGTGACGGTATCTATCCTCAGTGGACCACTATTGTCAAGACAATACCCAACCCTGTCGGAGAGAAGAGGAAAAGATTTGCCCAAGAGCAAGAGAGTGCTAGGAAGGATGTCGAGCCTGCCTTTGGTGTTTTGCAAACTCAATGGGGCATCGTTCGCTATCCTGCTAATACCTGGAGCACGCAGAAACTATGGGAGGTGATGATTGCTTGTGTGATCATGCACAATATGATCGTAGAAGACGAGCGCTCGGAACGTTTGTACGATCAAGGGTTTCAGTTTCAGGGTGAGAATGTTGTGCCTAAGCATGGAGGAGCAGCAACATTTGAACAGTTCACCCAATTTCATCATGACATGCGTGACTAGGAAACTCACGTGCAACTGCAAAATGATTTGGTTGAGCATATGTGGGCTCATGTTGGCAACCAATAGATGTATCTTCTTTTATTCCTTTGCAAAACTATGTGAGACATTTTTATTTTTATTTGGCTTGTAAAACTATGCTATTTTATTCGGTTCAAACTATGTTATTTGACTATATGTTTAAATGCAAATTCATCAATGCAAAATGGGGTGGCTAGTCGGCCACGCCGACACATATGGGTCGGCGCGTTGGGCGTGCTGCCGACCCATATTTAAAACAGGGCTGACGTCGGGCGGGCGGCTGACCCAAACGGACAAAAAGCGGACGAAAGTGCCGTCCGTTTGGCTCGCCCCATTGGAGTTGCTCTAATCTGCGCTCGAGCATGACCAGAACAGTAAAATTGTAAAAAATAAAATCAAACAATTCTGAATTTCTTGTGTGCGCAAACATTAGGAAATGTTTTGAGTGCTTGCAAATTTTCATCATTATATTGCATTTGTGGAAGTCGTGGCAAAAAGATAAAACCAGTGCTCCAAAATGCCTTTAAAAGTAGCATCTTTAGAGCATCAATTTTTTGAAAAAAAATCATACTTTTTTTTACTTTACCATTCACCTGGGCTCATTTGAGCCCAAGCTAAGAGCATCTCCAGCCGTTCGGCCCCCCAGGGGCTTGAAATAGCGCCACCTGGGAGCGAACCGGCGATAAAATTGGCGTGGGGGCGGTTGGTTTCCCAGCCGCCGCCCGAAGGTCGCCCCATACGCCGTTTTTTTTAACCAAACTCGACCGAAAATCGGGCAAACACAACACAAATTTGGTCAAACTAGGCGATTTCATTGATATTTGTAAAAAAAACTAAAAACATAATTTAAAAACAACTAAAACTACGACTACTGCGCCGCTGCCGCCCGCCTTCTACATGTCGAGCAGTCTGTAGAACTTGGTGTAGTCGCCGCCATCCTGCATGCGGCGGTCGTCCCTACTGCACCCCTAACCAGTGTTGCTGATGAGTGGGGGGTTGGACGGACCGGGCACCTCATCGTCACTGTCGTCGAGGACGACGATGCCGCCCTCCTCGCATCCGCGGCGTCGAGCGGTGATCTCCTCGAGGACGCGGCGCTGGCGCGCCATCTCCTCACGGACGTAGTCCTCCCACGCCCATTTGAGGGCGGTCTCGTCAGCGGCGGCCATGGCCTCGTGCTCCTTCTTCATGGGGAGGAGCCCCGGCTCGGTCCTTGGCCTGACGAGGCGGGAAGAGGGAGGCGAGGGGCCACGACCGCCCTCGTTGATGATGAGGGAGCCGCCACGGGTGCTGTGCCTGAGCGGCGTCACTTGTGGCTCCAGCTTGACGGGATGGAGCGCCCACGATCCGGAGGAAAGGGAGCCCGATGACGAGGATGTCGCCGTCTCCATTCACCGCGGCGTCCAGGAGCTACCGCGGCGACGAGAGAAGGAGGAGGCGCTGGGTACTCCAGGTGCGGCATGTTGCCGGCCTCGATGTACTCGAG
The DNA here is from genome assembly GCA_021605205.1 of Aegilops longissima. Lineage (NCBI taxonomy): Eukaryota > Viridiplantae > Streptophyta > Magnoliopsida > Poales > Poaceae > Aegilops > Aegilops longissima. The sequence goes on along the minus strand of CM038677.1, from coordinate 144,142,752 downwards.
GACGGCCTTGAGGGTGCGGCTGGGGACGCCCTACCATTGGTGCCGCCCGTCGAAGTTGAGGCGGCCGTGGGGCTCGACGCCGTTGGTGGAGACGATCTGCTCCTCGTGGCGCCGCTCGAAGTACGCCGCCCACAGCGCGTTGCTGCCGGGGGCGTACCTCCGCTGGTTCCGCGCCTGCTCCGGCAGCAAGGACCGGATGTGCGTGATTTCGGCGCACTGAGCAGCTCTGGTAGGCACTCGAGGCACCGAGACGCCACCGGCGCTGAGCCTCCAGGTGCCCGGCACCCGCATATCCGGCGGCGCCGGGTAGTCGGCCTCGTCCTCTTGCAGATGGCGCCGGCCGAAGCCGTTGGCCGCCGCACCATCGCCTGGGTAGCGCTCGACCATGCTCGTCGTCAGGGAGAGAGGAGAGACACGTGTCGGCGGTGAGAGGTCGAGAGGGGGAGAGGGTTCTGTGGCGATGGAGTGTGCGCTCACCAGCGAGGGAGGGGCGGCTTTTATAGCCGTGCTTGGGCGGCAAGAAGGCGGTCACCATGCGTACACGTGGCGGGAGCGGGCGGGACGCGCATCGCCGCGCCTTCACTGCACCGCCCGTGAGGCATCAATGGAAGGCTGACCGGCACAGCTCAGCAGCCTTGCCATTGATTCTCCGTGGAGAAACCGATGAGATGAGGACGACGAACACGCGCGGGTTGCTGACTCGATGGGCCCGCCAGGTTTCGCACCAAAACTGATTCGCCCAGCGCCCCCCAGCGCGCCGGGTTCGGCCTGGGTCTGTCGGCGCCAAATTCGGCCCTAATCGACGAAAAGTGGGCTTCTGGGAGCGCGACTGGGCCGATTTTTCGGCGCCGACGATAAAAAAGTGCCTTGGGGGCTTGTTGGGGGCGCGGCTGGAGATGCTCTAAGGGCGTGTTTGGTTGCCCGCATGAAGCCCAACCAGGCCCGCGCTGGATGTGCGTGGCCTGTTTAGTTGGTTGGGTTGCATGTGATTCACGGCCCGCACGAAACTTAAAGCAGGTGTGAGCCTGGCCCGGCGAAAACTGCCGAATCGGCAGTTTCCCGCGAGCCTGGCTCGACGCGGCCACGCGTGCGAGGAGGTTGCACACCTCGGGTAGCGCGGGAGACAGAGGGGACGTCTCATAATTCCCCCCACTCTCATGTCACCGCCCCGCGCCGCACTTTCCCTACCACTCCTATCTGCCTTACCGCCCCTCCTTCTCCTCTCCTCCAATGGCTCCGCCTCGCCCACCGTCGCGCTGTCCTCTGACCCCCATCGACCAGTGCATCACCAGCATCCAGGAGCGTTGGGTGGCCGAGCTCCAGAACTCGGGCAGGGACCTAGCGTCGGTGCTGCGAATGACGTCCCCCATCCGCTGTCGGCCACCATGAGGGCCGACCAATGCGGTGCCGGTCATTCCTGCTCCGCCGCCGTTTCCGGACCTCGTGGTCGTGGGCTCGGCGCCGGCGCCGTCCACGGAGCTGCCGCTTCTTGGGACCCCATTGGGCAGGGGGGTTTTCTTGACCCCCGTCCAAGGGTTTTCTACTGTCGACGCGCCATCCTCCATGACCTCCAGCGTGGCCATGAGCACGGGGCCGATGCCGCCGGCCGTCGCCATGGCCGGCTCCTCCTCTGCTCCGCCACCTCTCTCCTTCCCGCCGGGGTTTTCATCCCGGCCTCGGTCGATGCGACTGCGCAAGCTCCGGTGAGTCAAAGAATCCCCAATGCTTGCTCGTAGATGTAGATTAGGGGTTTCTTTCTTAGGCATGTGCTAGTACTTAGTGGATTTGAAAGGATTAGATAGGATTCGAGTAGATCCGATTTGATGCGATCCCAATCAAATTGAATCCAACCGATATGTTCTTGTTTGCTAGAGTGTGTGTTCTAGGTTAATGTTCTTCTGCTAGTGCTTTCATAGGATGTGTGTTCATGCTAGAATCCCTAATGCTAGTGTGCTTTGCTAGGATCTGTGTTCATGCTAGGGTCTTGCTAGGATCTGTGTTCATGCAAATGGCTTGTTCATGTTCAAGCTAGGATCATGTTCATGTTGCTATTCATGTTGCTACATGCATGTTCATGCTAGGGTTTGTGGTGTATGCTCTAGATTGTTATACGTGCATGTAGTAGGACCATTTTAGGATGCTACCAAATGTGCATGGGTGCACATGGGTGTTTTTTAAGATATTTCCATGCTTAGGATAGTGCACTGATGAGTGGCAGTTGCAGAAGACCAGATGCCACTGATCAATGGCATTTGCTTATGGCCAACTGATACGTCTCCAACGTATCTACTTTTCTTAACGCTTTTCCTCTTGTTTTGGACTCTAATTTGCATGATTTGAATGAAACTGACCCTGGACTGACGCTGTTTTCAGCAGAACTACCATGGTGTTGTTTTTGTGCAAAAATAAAAGTTCTCGGAATGGAACGAAATTTTGCGAGGATTTTTTATATCAATAAAGAGAATTTCTGGAGCCAAGATCCACCGAAGGGGGGCACCTAGGTGGGCACAACCCACCAGGACACGCCACCCCCTCCAGGCGCGCACAGGTGGGTTGTCCCCACCTGGTGGCCCCGCAGACCCTGAAACCTACGCTATAAAATCCTATATTTCCAGGAAAAAAAGGAGGAAGAAAGAATTATCGCGTTCCACGAGACGGAGCCGCCGTCACCTCCTGTTCTTCATCGGGAGGCCAGATATGGAGTCCGTTTGGGGCTCCGGAGATGGGGATCTTCGTTCTTCGGCATCACCAACCCTTCTCCATCGTCAATTCCATGATGCTCCCCGCCGGGAGTGAGTAATTCCTTCGTAGGATCGATGGTCGGCGAGGAGTTGGATGACATTCATCATGTAATCGAGTTAGTTTTGTTGGGGCTTGATCCCTAGTATCCACTATGTTCTGAGATTGATGTTGCTATGACTTTTCCATGCTTAATGCTTGTCACTTTGGGTCCGGGTGCCATGATTTCAGATCTGAACCGTTTATGTTATCACCATTATATCCATGTTCTAGATCCGATCTTGCAAGTTGTAGTCACCTACTACGTGTTATGATCCGGCAACCCTGGAGTGACAATAGTCGAGACCACTCTCGGTGATGACCATAGTTTGAGGAGTTCATGTATTCACCGTGTGTTAATGCACTAGTATGCATCGGTGCTATACAAACAGTTTTTAACCCCTTTCCGTGATGATATTTGGGACCGTCGCCAAGTGAGTGTGGGTGATCGGGTGTCCTTCCCACACGACCCAGAAACCGTCGGGGATATGGAGCAGTGATCTAGAGGCCTTCCAAAATGTAATCGTGTGCGATGCAGCACACACTAAATTCTTTCGCACGTGTGGTATCGGTGATTAAACGTTTCTAATGACACAGTGAAACCATACGGTCTGTCGTAATGAACCGTTTGGGAAACAATATGTAAGGCACACGGGCCAACATATGAACTATGTGCGATTTGTGCCCCATCGCACACGAGTTTTCTGCGTAACCCGTCTGTCATGCAAGACTCCATCGCACACGTTTTCCAACAATTACCGTCTGCGATAATGTTCTATCACAAACGGTTCAGGAGCCCCTTCGCACACATACAAGTGCTGCAGACCGTTTGTGATTTGTTGGGTATCACCGACGGTTGCCGCAAGAGTGACGCGTGCTTTTCGTTTGGGATCCCACATGTTTCCTAAAAAAATTACGACTGTGATTGTATTTTACATTGGGCACGGTTTACTCCGCGATATCACAAACGGTTCCGAAGACCCTACGCACACGTAGTAGCGCTGCAAATCGTTTGCGATCTGTTGTGTATCACCGACGGTTACGCTACGATTGACGTATGCTTTCCGATGTGGATCGCACACACTCAATTAGTTGAACCGTGTGCGGAACAATTGCCAGGTTAAAACAAAAATATCCCATTTTGAATCGGCATGCAAAAAGCAAATTTGCCACAATATTCAACTGAACAAATAAACAAAAATATCATATTTTGAATCGGCACGCAAAAAGCAAATTCGTCACAATATTCAGTTGAACAAATAGACAAAAATATCCCATTTTGAATCGGCATGCAAAAACAAATTCGCCACAATATTCAATTGAACAAATAGTGTCCACAGGAAGAACATTCATCAGGTTTCACAACAATTGCAATTGAACATATGGTAGCTAAATTCCAATGATTTGTCCACACATATATGCATTACATAATTAATCATAGTGTACGAAATACGAAGACCTCATCAGATGGAAAACAATGGATCCATGCGTTATGTGTTTAGCGGCTAACTCTTACTCAATGTTCTAGGAAGAATTTGCTGATAAATCTCCGAACCATCGGCAATTCACCAGCCGGGAGCGGTTCAGGGGTCCTCGGTTTTAAGATGAGCTGCAGTATTTTTAAGATCAGAATGTGCCATATGAGTGGAGTAGAAGATATTAATTAAGATAGACTTACTAGTACTAATTCGCGAGGATCGTCACAACTATTAGCAGATTTGCAGATGGAGATCATGTGTCTGCAAACATAGTATCCATAGAGGTTGGTCCCTGCTTCTTGCTGAGGACACTGAAATTTTTTGTACAAAATTAGTCATGTATTTGTCCTGTTAGGAACAACCTAACCGGTGTTAGATGTATTATTTTTTCTTTGGACAAAATAGAAAGAGGTTTATTTAGAAGCTTGAACATTTGACTAGCGTAAGGAAAGGTATTTGCAGACTATTGGATAAATTTTCTGAAAATAACGGATTTCGGTGTGTTACCGAAGAAACGATCTCGTGTTGTAGAGGTAGTTCCCTCTTGAACAGGTTCCATGGTTTAGTTTTCCACAATGCGAGCATACTGCAAATGGTGAAGAATTTTGACAACATCTATGAATGCAAATTAATTTCAACATCATAGAATTCAATACATATTCATGAATTGCTGAAGATGCATCAGATCCTAAGCGTGTGTTGATTCTGTGAGAGAATTGAGGTAGTAAATTGTGTTCTTGTTTGGAACAATGAATACCAATATCCAGTGATCGCTACATATTAAGAAAGCCATGAACTTACGAATTATGTCGAAATCTGAAAGACAATAAGTGTATGTGTGGTTGTTTACTTGACTTACCGTTCATGATATGGCCAGAGAAATGATTCTGCATGAGATGTGTTTTCAAAGAGATGGACGACCGTGTTAACGGCCCAGACCCGTATGTCCTTACCATGTATTGTTGTGACATTTGCTAATTCAGGATATATGAAATACACACTCTCTTTTTCTTCTCTGCGCGTTCAATCCCCTGAGAGGAATAAAATGTAGTTAGCTCTTTATCATTTACAGCCTTGTATGGATAAGTTGATCAGAGTTTGTTAAGTACTTACAAAATCAAGCATCTAACAAGAGTGGCATCGAGCACGTTGAAGTTGAAGAAGAGATGTAAGTCCTCGAAACTCACATTGATGGAACCAACATCGTGTCGGAAATGATCTCTATTGTAGTGGACTAGCAAACCATGAAGACCTGCTGACATTTGATCCATTCAATATTCATGTAACTCGTGGCAACTGGAGCCGAACTCATCAAAGTATTCGCCAACAAGAAATGGCTGGACATGGATGTAATTGCGTGCTTCAAGTGCGTCTTCTTTACTTTTAGCAAGCAACAAACGTACTTCTTCATCATCCATGGCGTCAGAAATAATATTACTCCCCGATTCGAACAAGCTGCTGTTAATTTGGTTCTGGGCGATGAGTGCTTTAAGTAAGAAATAATCATTCTCTTTCCACTTCACTCTCCCTCTGCGCTTCCTCGTGGTCGTGGGTGTAGCACTTTTGGCCACTTCCTTCTTGGTACTTGAAGCATTTCTGGCAGAACGTCTGGTTGCCTGCAAGGTAGATTGCCGAGCAGACGGTGAAGCTTGGACGACTGCTTAGCAGACGGTTTATCTATGCCAGACCGCTGAGCTGGCGGTGCTGCTGTGACAGACTGTTGGGCTGTAGGAGCAGAGGCATCGGACTGCTGACGATGCATTGAAGCTATGTCGGGTTTCTGCGCAGGTGGTGCCAACTTGTCGGTGTGGTGAGGAGGCCGTGCCAACGCTTTGGTTTGCTGAGCAGGAAGTGCTGATGCATTGGTATGCTGATCACGCGACTGCGGACCGATGGGTGATGAGCGGTCGATTACGGACCTCTGAGATCCTTAGCGGTTGTTCAAGCATCGGCGCTTACAGTCTATTCCACGAGTTGGTCTCATGAGCATGTCTGCAGCTGGGTCTCCCCGCTGCTTGATGGCCAAACATCTGAACCGGTGGTGCGTCTTTAGCAATTGTAGGCCTTGCCACTGGCTTCTTTGGGGCAGAGGATGACATGGCATGTACACCACAAAGTCGGGCCGGCTAATCACAGGTTGATGCATCAGCCCGCGAGAGCTGCTGTGGCAAGGAGAGCGTCATCGGTTGAGGGGCAACAGTGGTTTCTCTTGGCGGGGCTTCAGGAATCTCATCGATGAACTCTATTTCCTTTCGTGGCCACTGGATGTGATGTAACAGTGTTTCTCCCAAGGTCCTTTGCTCATCGAACTCTCCTAAGACATTCCTCCGGGCAAACTCATTGAATCCAGGCTTTACTTCAGTCAGTAGCACTTCACACAGCCCGGCTTCAATGGCACATTGTCCAAGAAGAGGCCATCTTCCAAGAAGGATGGGCAAATCCAGGTTGTTGCACATTTTAATGTACCTTCATAATGTGTAAGCACGCCCTTCAGTCTGTTTTCCATTCCAGATAGATCAGATATAGCATCATCACGAGCAGTTGTAGTCTCAGTGTTGCTGGGGTCAGCTGATGCACACCTACTCTTGTGCAGTGTTGTCGCGCAATAAGCAACATCCTCCATGCCTGCCTCCCCTCCCATCTGCTGGCTATCTATCAGTGATAAGTCTTCTGCATCATTATTGACTCCTCAACATCCTTTCGAACAGCTGGATAAATCTCCTTCCTCAACCTTTTATACAATGCATTCTGCTTCATTTCACTCCTCGCTTTTTTCAAGCTGAGCCTCTCTTCTTTGCTGAGTGTGAAAGCCCTCTTGTGCGGGACATTAACACCTATACCCCTTGCACGGCCAGGGGGCTCTTTTGTTTCCAGAGCAATGGACAGAATGCCACATGGCCCTGAGTTCCTGTAGAACCTTCCAGGGATCTTGGAAGCCTCTAACATTACTTGATACAGTTTAGCATCACGTGAGTTTTCAAAGTAATAAGTTCCGTCATCACGCCTCTTTGCACGTGCCCGCAAGTAGTCTCTGGCGCGTTCGCCCCTGATTTCACTAAAGGCCGGATTCCCACCCACCGCTACTACTTCTTTGTCCTCCTATTCCCATATCAGTTTCATGTCATAGTATCCTGCCACACACTACTAGAAAAACGGCTATAGCTAATATGGACATTAATGGCACACCATGTATGTGGTGCGCCACTGCTATATAGCAGTGGCGCACCAGATACAGGTACGCCATTATTGACATATTACTAATGGCGCACCTGGTGTGTAGTGCACCATTACTAGTTTTGAAAAAAAATGTTAGCAGTGGCGCACCAGGGGATAGTGCGCCATTACTAGTTGTCATAGTAATGGCGCATTTGTACAAAGTCGCCATTACTATGTGTATGATAGGTCAAACCTTGGTCAAACTTAGTAATGGCGCACTTTGCATAGGTGCGCCATTACTATGTCAAACTTAGTAATGGCGCACCTACACAAAGTGTGCCATTACTAACTTTGACCAAGTCATACACATAGTAATGGCGCCCTTGTGAAGGTGTGCCATAACCAAATGCACCCCCCCTCCCCGTGGACCGCCTTTTCAGTTTTAAAAAAATAAAAGAAAATGATGGAAATGGCAAAAAAAATAAAAGAAAATAAGTTTCCCACGTGATATGTGGTCTAGTTGTTGGGAAAATTTACAAATATGAATTTCGATTTTATTTGCAAAATCTCTCTGGAATTTAGTAAAATGGGCATAACTTTTGCGTACGAACTCGGATTAAAAAGTTTTTTATATGAAAAATCATCTACTCGAAAAGTTACATCCGAATTCAACTGGGGGACCCCGTTGAAGATTTTCAGAATCCCCAAAAACCTAATAGAATAAAAGATACGGGGCTTTTAAGATCTAGATGGGGGAAATGAAAAAAAAAATCAAACTTAGTAATGGCGCACCATTTGCTAGGTGCGCCACTAGTGACAGAAAAAAAATTGGTTTCAATTTTTTTTGGAAAAAATGTTCAAAATATGATACGTAATATGACTGGGAAGTTTGAAATATTTTTTCAAAATTTCATCACACTCATGAACATGAACAAAGCCATAAGACATCAACAAGGTTTAATAGGATTGATATGATAGATATATCAACGAGTGCCTGTTAAGTGAGCTGGTGCTGGGGTTGGATAGAACTGCGAAGTTAAGCGTGCTCGGGCTCGAGTAGTGTGAGGATGGGTGACCTTTCGGGAAGTTTGACCATGGAGTGCGATTTGACTTGAGACTAAGCATATTGACCCGAGATTAAGCCATAGTGACCCGAGATTAAGAAAAAAATGAAAAAATTGAAAAAAAAACTGTTAGTAATGACGCACTTCTATGTGGTGCGCCATTACTAAGTTAGATAGTAATGGCGCACTTCTAGGCATAGTAATGACCCACTATAGGTGATGGCGCACCAAATGTGCGCCATTACTATTTGTTACTAGTGGCGTGGTAATAGTGGTGCACCTATAGTGCGCCATTAATGGCAAAAATAGGTGAGCCACTAACAGGCCTTTTTTGTAGTAGTGACACCCATACGGTGGGGGCGTATGTTCTTCTTCTGAAGTTTCGATTGCTTGAAACTCTTCTCAGCAAACTCTTTAGTTGCCCTGACCCTTTTGAATTCTGCTTGATCGCCTTTGTAATTTGTGGGTATCACGATTGGGTCCTTGCCTTCACTCAAGTACTTCTTGTATAGCATGTGCTTCCAGTTTCTCCAAGCATCCCTAGCCTTCTTCAGTGCAGCGTGTTCCACCTGCATTCTCCACTGCTCTGGAACGTTGAAGTGATTCATGATTTCCAGGACTATCCTTCTGTCACAGCCCTAGAATTTGTTTGTCATTAGTTGCATTAAGGCATTCATGTCATCATGTTTAATTTTCTCAGAAACTTGAAATGGGGATTGCCTAAACCCTAGCATTAAAGGAATTCACTAGGTTCAACCAAAATATTTCCAGAAAATCCAAATGGCTTCCCAAAATGTTCATCATTCTTGGAAAATCTGGAAACAATAACGGAGGTGATGCACATTTTCCATGACATATTTGGGCTCGGCTTAAATCATACTCTATTTGCATTTGGGCATTTAAATGCTATAAAATATTTTAAATGTCCAAATAATCATGAACTAAAATGTTTGATGTTGGTAATATTCTAAACAGTATCCATGAGCAGTTCCTTGATTTTTGGGTTTGTTTTGGTATTTTAAATAAAGCCCTAAAGTTATAGAATAAATAGAAAAGAGAAATAAAAATAGGAAAATATTAGAGGCTCACCTGTGCAACCTACCTGGCGCCCACCAACCGGCCCAGCTCCTGTTTCGGCCTAGCCCACCACCGCCTGGCTCCCTGTCGCCTTCCTCCTCGCGCTAGTGGGCAGGGGCGCGTGCCCGACGCGCGTGGCCACACGCCGGCCACCTCCTCCCTGCCTGGCTGCCTCCTCCTCCCCCTGGACGTCTCCCGCGATGCCACGCACCCCCCTGGACCGCTCTCTCTCTCCCGTGCTTTCCCCTCCCCTGCTCTCTCTCCCTCTCGCCCTTTCCACCATGGCCGAGACGCCCGCGAGCTCGCTGCCGCCATAGCCGCAGCCACCTTGCTCCCCTCACCGCCCCTCTGAGTCCGCAAGAACCGCCGACGACCGCTGCTTCGCCCACCCTGGCCCCAAGCGCTAGGACGACCTGCATCTCCGGCTACTCCCCCTTCTTCCTCCTCGGTCACCGGAGATCGTCGCCGCTGATTCGTCGTCCACAGGGCCTCCCCGAGCCCGCCGACCCCCTCTCCGACCCCGCTGTGAGCTCCTCTTCCTCTCCCCCTAGCTCCCGTGCTTGTTTGGCCTCCGTAGCCGCCGTTTCCACCGCACCAGCTCCCTTGCCCGGCCATGGCGCTGCTGTGGCAGAGCCACCCACTGCGCTGGCGCGTCACCATGTTCGCCGCCCTCCCAGGAGCTCGCAGCGCCCTCCGGTTTCTCCTCTAGTGCACCGTAGCGTCGACCCCTTCCACGTCTGAACTCCGGCCACATGATGCGCTTCGCCGTCGTCGATTCCGCGACCACGCGACCTTCCGTGCGGCTAGCTAGATGCGGGCATGCTCGGGCAACCTTCGGTGGCCTTGGCGTCCATCGCCGCCTATAAGCGCAGCCCGTGAAGCTTCGCCAGAGATTTGGTCACCGCCGGTGGGACTCCGTGAGCCGACGTGGCACACTTAGTTAACACTAAGGACACCATTAGCTGATCAACGTGCCAGCGGCGGATGGGCCCCACGCTAGATTAACCCGGAATTATTCCTGTTTAAATTAGACTAACCCACGGGCCCATATGTCGATTGACTTTCTTTGGCGTGGCGATTGACTAGGCCCACTGTCATCCACCCAAACCGATCAGTGTCAGCGGCGTGTGGATCCCACACGTCGAGTTTGACCTAGACCGCTTGTTGACCTCTTGAGGTCAATATGACCTAATCTTGACGCAATAACTCTTTTTCTAGATTTATTTTAATTCAGGAAATTCCCGAAATTAGTTTAAACTTCTAAAATTCATAGAAAATAATCTATAACTCCAATGGAAATAAGTTATATATGAAAAATGATCAGAAAAATATGAAGAATCTGTTTATGCCATGATCATGCATGTTTGAACAAGTTAATCTCTTTGAATAGGATGAATCATGATTAGGGCAATTTATGAACTAGCATTTGGAGTTGGAATTTAACCTTGTTTGAATTCCACTTTAATTAACAGCTTATCACGCATTAGGTCAATTCAGTTCCTTAACATGACATGTCATTCATTTGTTTGTGCATTGCATTGATTGTGTTTCTTCTTGTTTGTCGGTGGTTGTTCCTCTCGATAGGCGTGGTTTTGACAATGAGATCGATGACACTATTGAAGAACTATATTATCTTGAAGTGCGGGCAAGCAAAACCCCTTGTTCATTCGATACAATCCCACTCTCTCGCCCTGCTCTCTTTTCTGCATTAGGACAACACCGTTTCAAGCTGTTACATGCTCACGGTAGCTGAACCCTTTTCCTCTGCATGACTGTCATTGCCACGATAAATAGATGAAACCCACTAGCATGAGTAGGAGTTGTTTGAGCCTGATGTGCCTACTCATTCATGCTTGTTGTCATGCCTGCTATTGCTTAGAGTTGTGTCAGTCTGATTCATCGGGAATGAATTGGAAAGTGGTGAACATGTTCTCTTGTATGTGAGCTAAGTATGTGAACACGATTTGGTAAAGGTAGCGGTGAGAGGCCATGTAGGAGTACATGGTGGGTTGTCTCATTGCAGCCGTCCTCGAGAACTGAGTTACGTGTTTGTGATCCATGAGCAGTTACTACCACACAATGGGTTCCGTAACTCGACCCTCTCGACTTATTAATCAACTTGATCTCTGTCCGGGAGTTGCAACTAGTTTACGGTGTTTGTAGGTAGTGTTAGTAGTCTACCAAGTGGCACCGATGCAGGTGGGCTTGGGACGACTAGGCACCATGGCACGGTGTACCAGCGTAGATCCACCCGTCGAGGTGGGCTTGGGAACCCTGCACACATCGTTTGGGGCCGTGGCGACACCCGGCGGATCTCCTTGCGGATGGAACCGAATAGGCGATAAACACAGGACGAGAGACTTGTGTGGTTAGTCGGTCGTGGCCGACTCCCTCGCCCGGCTTCCGCTTGAAGGTTGCCGAGGTACATGACGTGTCTGAGGCGATAAGTGGTGAGCGTGTGTGAAGAAGTACACCCTGCGGGTTATCACTATCTATTGAATAGCGGATTCCTCGGATATGGAAACTTGGACCCTTGCATAGTTCATAGACAAGTGAAAGTGGATACTCTAAAATGCGCAAGATAGCGTGAGTGCTATGGATGGCGTTCTCGTAGGGAGGCGGGGCGGATCCATAGTGGTGTATTGATATGGTGAATATGTGGACTCGTGCGCCACCTCAAAAGAGTTACTTGCGATCGTAGTTCAGGATAGCCACCGAGTCAAAGCTGGCTTGCTGCAGTCAAACTCCACCACCCCCTTTGTTGATAATGTTGCATGTGTAGCTAGTTCGATGTAAGTCTTGCTGAGTACAATTGAACTCACGTTTGCCTATTTTATGTTTTGCGAGAGACTTGGTCTCGCTAGTAGTTCAGCGTGGACTTGACGTTTAGCTTGTTACCTCATTTACGATCTTGTGCCTGGCGAATCTAGTAGATAGTCAGGCTTCTAAGTCTTTTTCATTTGTAGATGTATGTACTCAGACATATTAAGCTTCCGTTTGTGCTTTGTCTTGTATGCTCTGAATGTTGGGTCATGAGACCCATGTTTGTAATATCTCGCTCCTCGGAGCCTAATGAATAAATATTTGAGTCGTTGAGTTATGTTGTGATGCCATGTTGTATTTACACATATTGAGCATATTGTGTGTATGTTTGAAATGCTTGGTATGTGTGGGATCCGACAATCTAGTTGTTTATCCTTGGCAGCCTCTCATATGGGGAAATGTAGTCTAGTGCTTCTGAGCGATAGTAGTCCGCTTCTGACCGGTTCACGGAGTCCTGCTAGCCCAAAGACTACTGCTTGGACATTTGATGGCGGCATGTGTTTCACTTCGTTCCTATATGTCGTCCCTTCGGGAAATTTCACGCGGTGATATTCGAGTCTGCCTAGCCTGCTACAGCCCGGTTACGAGTCTGTTAGCCAGTGCTACAGCCCGATTCATCTGTTGATGACCGACATGCTCGATGTGATTCATGTATGCTGTCCCCATGGGTTAGTGCCGCTTTGGGTTCACGACTAGCCATGTCGGCCGGGTTCTCTGTCATATGGATGCTAGAGACACTATCATATCGTGAGCCAAAAGGCTAAACGGTCCCGAGCCATGGTAAGGCCACACCGTAGGGAATACCGTGCGTGAGGCCGCAAAGTGATATGAGGTGTTATCAGCTAGATCGATGTGACTTGGAATCGGGTCTGACAGCTTTAGTATCGAGCTTTGATGCTGTGGGATTACCAAGCCAAACTGGTCGAAGTTGTGTCTAGAAATGCTTTAGTTATGTAAGGGAATTGATTGCGGAAGGGAACGTAAGGCTCTTTTTACTCCTTATACCTCATGGCCTTCTGATCTGAGTCATCCTCTTCCTTTCTACGGGGATTGAGAACTAGGCTTCTCATCTATCTATCAGGATGACGTGTTACTAATCCATAGACTTTAAGATTGTTGGTTTTAAGCCCAGTTCAGTTTCTACTATTTCTGTATGTTAACTGTTGATCTCGGAACCTTGATATGATGATATTGAGTGGTTATGCCACCATTTTGCATGATGTCTCAAATCTTTTGAGCATTTGCAGCCGTTATCTGTCCGAGTCATCCTGGTTTCTAAACTATCGATGCATTTGCAAATTCTTCCTTCCTATTCGGTGTCCTTTTGGCGGATTAAGCACACTAATCGGTCATTGAGGTACTCCGTTGCCTTGACAAGTATGTTGGAGTTAGTATTATGACCCTAGGTGTCTTCGAGGACCACTCATAATTTAGCAATGCTTTTGTATTCCCAGTGTGATGATTCCGGCCATTACTCTTGAAAGCATCCCGTGATGTTATTAGTTAGTAGGCATTCTATTCCTGGGTTCTTGAACCCGAGATTCACCCTATCTCATGTTGTTAGTATTTTCTAGTTCCTTAGGTTATTAGTAACCTTTGCATTAGTCCTCGAGGTCCGTGGTATTTCTTTCTTCCAAATACCATGAACCAATAAGGCAGAAGTTCTTTGAATTAAAAGATCACAATCAGAGTACTCTTGAGGAGTTCTCCATTCATAATTGTGAATCTGCCAGTTCTACTTTCCTGCATGGGTTATCCGGAAGAAACCTGTTGAACTTGATTCGACATACTAACCTATGCATCCACAACTCAGAAAGTTATATGCTCCTCGAGTTGTTCCTCCTTAGTTGTATTCTGGCCCTCGTCTATTGATTGATAGTCAGGAGTAGTTATGCATTCGTGTTCAACGATGCCACTACTCTTGTGGCCCGTCAAGCCATTCTATTCGGGAATGACTAGGAGAAACGAACTCCAGTACCTCATCCATTTCTAGGATTGGGTCAAAGTAGTTGTATCCCGCAGATCAAAATGCCAACCCAGCTTTGAGTGCATTTCCATCCGAGTGTTACCATCTTTATGTCAAGAGTGTCATGAGAGTTGCACCACCTCCTATGAATTCTTGACGCAGTGATACTTCTCGCTATCATTATTCATTCCTCGGTTCCGTGTTGTTGTAACCGGAATGCCGACAAGTGAATCGTGATGAACTATACTCCTAGCAACCTCGTTGCTTGGTAGTTAATGGACAATATCCTCATTCTAAGCATGTTGGTTATTAAATCATCATCCTAAGATTGATCGTGCTATCTAGTCCTTATTTCCGGTGTACTCTTCGATCAATGAGTTAGGATTGTGTCAATCCCTCACTCTTTTGATCATATCGTCTTGCCCTGAAAAGCAAGATTGCTCTCGAGCTTAGTAACATACAGGTGGTTCGTGACTTTCCAAATATCTTCTTGGAAGTGTTACCGGGTTGTTTTCTGACTGTTATATTGAGCTCGTGATCAAGTTAGTTTCTTGTGAACCACCCTTTCTCCAAGAATCTGTGTTGGATATCCCTGAGCTAGTTGGTTAAGCTAGACAATAACTTGGAGAGTTGGAAGATAAAAGCTTGTCCAACTTAGTTCATCACAAAGGGATATCCCTAAGTGCGTGTGTGTTGAAGAAAGATGATATCTTCATCGAATGGTTCCTGTGATCATTTGTTGAATCTATTGTCTTGTCAAACTTTGACTTCGAGTATGGGCTATCGTCAAGTCAAATCGGAACCAACGATGTTAAGTAATGTTGTCTTTCTCGTGGTTGATCCCTTGAGCATACACCATTACATCTTTTGGTCTGATCAATGCTATCACCGTGTTCACATGATGGTGGAAGTCCAGTGATATGGAAATTCCGATGAGTTGCCGTTGAGCCCATCAGCAGCATTTTGTCTCCCCCATGATTCATGTTGAACATCAACCTAGTGTTGGAAACTTTGTAAGCAATGCCTTCGTGTTCCGTTCATGAAGCTTATGCTTGGATGGAAGAAGTGACTTTCTCTGATTCACGTGCATTTGGTGCAAGTTGCCGCCGTGAGTTTGAGAAAGATTGTTTTTGTTTCCTCTAGAACCATCCCAAGTCAGTCATGCATACGTGGGAAGTATTCTATGGTTTGGAGACTTGCAACCTTCGTTCTATATGCATCCCTAGCACACAAAGCCACTGATTGATTTGTTCAAGGAGAAGAAGTTCCTTCTTAAGAGCATGCCTTATGCAAGGACTTCGTTATCCTTGATGATGGTCCCCTTTGAACTTCGGTAGTGTTTTGTTGTAAGACTACCATGTGGTCATGCTTATGCGGGACAACGTGTTCACATGTGTTTAGCGAACCAGCTCATGTTTTGGAGCTTGCTACCTTGGTTCATTCCTCGAGAATCTCGCAACGCCATCTCGTCGAATTGTGTTGCAAACTTTCTTTTCAGACATGCTGAGTCTGAAGTATCCTATTACCTATCGGATCTGAATCTCAGGCAGATATGATGGTTGGAACATTCCCAACAGTTGCATTTTGTTCCCAGCTTGCACCCCATTGTGCCAATTTCAATGGGTTGCCCTTCTTGGTAGTTGCTATCCCATATCATCTTCAAAAGTGGACTTACCATGGGTCCCATCCATCTCCGATGATAAGCAGAAATCATCCATTGCGTTGTCTTCAACAAGGTAGTCCATATCATCCATTCTTGCCCGAGTGTGTCGTTCTTCCGAACTCCTTCAAACGATCGTTTGCGAATTTGCCTTAGGTTGGTATAAGAGTTTCAATGATCTCTGAATCAAAAGTAATTATTTTTGCCACTTAAGGGAATAACTCTTCGAGTCACCTTTCCTAAGGTGTCCCGTTATGGAATCATGGCAATCATCTCCTTGTTACTTTGAAACCATGCACCATTCTGCTTAAGCGTGGAATGGTTGCCTACCAATTTGAACCTTCGTCATCCATTTCTTTACCATCATTCCTAATGTGTGTTTGGTGTCTCAACTCAAGAGATGTTCTTACGTCTCACTCCATGAACTGATCTTGAGTGGCTCGATCTTCAAGAAGATTAAATCCTGTAGGGTTTCCCCCTCTTTCTGTTGTCGTGTCGAGTGAAGATCTCGAAAGCAAAGACGTCAAGACCAAGATGATGGAATGAATCAACATCTTGAGAAGGACAGTTGTATCGTGAAGATCGTGTTAGCCTGTGACCCCTTTGACTTCTTACCTCACGTCTTGAATCTCGGGACGAGATTCTTGTTTAGTGGGGGTGAGCTGTCACAGCCCTAGAATTTGTTTGTCATTAGTTGCATTAAGGCATTCATGTCATCATGTTTAATTTTCTCAGAAACTTGAAATGGGGATTGCCTAAACCCTAGCATTAAAGGAATTCACTAGGTTCAACAAAAATATTTCCAGAAAACCCAAATGGCTTCCCAAAAATGTTCATCATTCTTGGAAAATGCTGGAAACAGTAACCAGAGGTGATGCACGTTTTCCATGACATATTTGGGCTCTGGATTAAATCATACTCTATTTGCATTTGGGCATTTAAATGCTATAAAATATTTTAAATGTCCAAATAATCATGAACTAAAATGTTTGCTGTTGGTAATATTCTAAACAGTATCCATGAGCAGTTCCTTGATTTTCGGGTTTGTTTTGGTATTTTAAATAAAGCCCTAAAGTTACAGAATAAATAGAAAAGAGAAATAAAAATAGGAAAAGATTAGAGGCTCACCTATGCAACCTACATGGCGCCCACCAACCGGCCCAGCTCTGTTTCGGCCCAGCCCACCACCGCTTTGGCTCCTGTCGCCTTCCTCCTCGCTAGTGGGCGGGGCGCGTGCCCGGCAGCGTGGCCACACGCCGCCACCTCCTCCTGCTGGCTGCCTCCTCCTCCTCCTCTGGGCGTCTCCCGCGATGCCACGCACCCCCACGACCGCTCTCTCTCTCCATGCTTTCCCTCCCTGCTCTCTCTCCTCTCGCCCTTTCCACCATGGCCGAGGCGCCATGAGCTTCGCTGCCGCCATATCCGCAGCCACCTGCTCCCCTCACCGCCCTCTGAGTCCGCAAGAACCGCCGACGACCGCTGCCCGCCCACCCCAGCCCCAAGCGCTGGGGCGGCCTGCATCTCCGGCTACTCCCCTTATTCCTCCTCGGTCACGGAGATCGTCGCCCGCTGATTCGTCATCCTGAGGCCTCCCGAGCCCGCCGACTCCCTCTCAGACCCCAGCTGTGAGCTCCTCTTCCTCTCCCCTAGCTCCCGTGCTTGTTTGGCCTCCGTGCCGCCGCTTCCACCGCACCAGCTCCCTTGCCCGGCCATGGCGCCGCCGTGGCTGAGCCACCCCAGCTGCACTGGCGCGTCACCATGTTCGCCGCCCTCCCAGAGCTCATGGCGCCCGCCGGTTTCTCCTCTAGTGCACCGTGGCGTCGACCCCTTCCACGTCGAACTCCGGCCACCGTGGAGTGCGCTTCGCCGTCGTCGATTCCGGCGACCACGCGCCCTCTGTGGGGCTAGCTAGATGCGGGCATGCTCGGGCTACCTTCGGTGGCCTTGGCGCGTCCATCGCCGCCTATAAGCGCAGCCCCGCGAAGCTTCGCCGTGGGTTTGGTCACCGCCGGTGGGACTCCGGCGAGCCGACGTGGCACACTTAGTTAACACTAATGGCGCCATTAGCTGATCATCGTGCCAGCAGCGGATGGGCCCCTGCGCTAGATTAACCCCGAATTATTCCTGTTTAAATTAGACTAACCCACCGCCCATATGTCGAGTTGACTTTCTTTGGCGTGGCGATTGACTAAACCCACCGTCATCCACCCAAACCAGATGCGTGTCGCGGCGTTTGGATCCCACATGTCAGGTTTGACCTAGACCCGCCTGTTGACCTGCTGAGGTCAGCATGACCTAATGCTGACTCAATAACTCTTTTTCTTGATTTATTTTAATTCAAGAAATTCCAGAAATTAGTTTAAACTTCTAAAATTCATAGAAAATAATCTATAACTCCAATAGAAATAAGTTATATATGAAAAATGATCAGAAAAATATGAAGAATCTGTTTATGCCATGATCATGCATGTTTGAACAAGTTAACCTCACTGAATAGGATGAATCATGATTAGGGCAATTTATGAACTAGCATTTGGAGTTGGAATTTAACCTTGTTTGAATTCCACTTCAATTAACTTGGCTTACTGCTGCATTAGGTCAATTCAGTTCCTTAACATGACATGTCATTCATTTGTTTGTGCATTGCATTGATTGTGTTTCTTCTTGTTTGTCGGTGGTTGTTCCCTCTCGATAGACGTGGTTTCGACAATGAGATCGATGACACTATTGAAGAACTATATTATCTTCAGAAGTGCCAGGCAAGCAAAACCCCCTTGTTCATTCCGATACAATCCCACTCTCTCGCCCTGCTCTCTTTTACTGCATTAGGACAACACCGTTTCAACTGTTACATGCTACGGTAGCTGAACCCTTTTCCTCTGCATGACCTGTCATTGCCACAGTAAATAGATGAAACCCACTAGCATGAGTAGGAGTTGTTTGAGCCCTGATGTGCCTACTCATTCATGCTTGTTGTCATGCCTGCTATTGCTTAGAGTTGTGTCAGGTCTGATTCATCGGGAATGAATTGGAAAGTGGTGAACATGTCCCTCTTGTGTGTGAGCTAAGTATGTGAACACGATTTGATAAAGGTAGCGGTGAGAGGCCATGTAGGAGTACATGGTGGGTTGTCTCATTGCAGCCGTCCTCGAGAACTGAGTTACGTGTTTGTGATCCATGAGCAGTTACTACCACACATTGGGTTCGGTAACTCGACCCTCTCGACTTATTAATCAACTTGATCTCTGTCCAAGAGTTGCAACTAGTTTACGGTGTTTGTAGGTAGTGTTAGTAGTCTACCAAGTGGCCCCGATGCAGGTGGGCTTGGGAAAGACTAGGCACCATGGCACGGTGTACCAGCGTAGATCCACACGTTGAGGTGGGCTTGGGAACCCTGCACACATCGTTTGGGGCCGTGGCGACACCCGGCGGATCTCCTTGCGGATGGAACCGAATAGGCGATAAACCTGGACGAGAGACTTGTGTGGTTAGTCGGTCGTGGCCGACTCCCTCGCCGGCTTCCGCTTGAAGGTTGCCGAGGTACATGACGATGTCTGAGGCGATAAGTGGCGAGGCGTGTGTGAAGAAGTACACCCTGCGGGGTTATCATTATCTATTCGAATAGCTGGATTCCTCGGATATGGAAACTTGGACCCCTTGCATAGTTCATAGACAAGTGAAAGTGGATACTCTAAAATGCGCAAGATAAGCGTATAGTGCTATGGATGGCGTTCTCGTAGGGAGACGGGAGCGGATCCATAGTGGTGTATTGATATGGTGAATATGTGGACTCGTGTGCGCCACCTCAAAAGAGTTACTTGCAGTCGTAGTTCAGGATAGCCACCGAGTCAAAGCTGGCTTGCTGCAGTCAAACTCCACCACCCCCTTTGTTGATAATGTTGCATGTGTAGCTAGTTCTGATGTAAGTCTTGCTGAGTACAATTGAACTCACGTTTCCTATTTTATGTTTTGCAGAGAGACTTCAGTCTCGCTAGTAGTTTCGCGTGGACTTCGACGTTTAGCTTGTTACCTCAGCTACGATCTTGTGCCCCTGGCAGGATCTAGTAGATAGTCAAGCTTCTAAGTCTTTTTCATTTGTAGATGTCTGTACTCAGACATATTAAGCTTCCGTTTGTGCTTTGTCTTGTATGCTCTGAGTGTTGGGTCATGAGACCCATGTTTGTAATATCTCGCTCCTCAGAGCCTAATGAATAAATATTTGAGTCGTAGAGTTATGTTGTGATGCCATGTTGTATTTACACATATTGAGCATATTGTGTGTATGTTTGAAATGCTTGGTATGTGTGGGATCCGACAATCTAGTTGTTTATCCTTGGCAGCCTCTCATATGGGGAAATGTAGTCTAGTGCTTCTGAGCGATAGTAGTCCGCTTCTGCCGGTTCACCGAGTCCTGCTAGCCCAAACTCTGCTTGGACACTTGACTGGCGGCATGTGTTTCACTTCGTTCCTATATACGTCCCTTCGGGAAATGTCACGCGGTGATATTCGAGTCCCGCCTAGCTCTTTCATACCGGGTTACGGAGTCCTGTTAGCCAGTGCTACAGCCCGGATTCATATCGTCGATGACCGACATGCTCGATGTGATTCATGTATGCTGTCCCCATGGGTTAGTGCCGCTTTGGGTTCACGACTAACCATGTCGGCCGGGTTCTTTGTCATATGGATGCTAGCGACACTATCATATCGTGAGCCAAAAGGCATAAGCGGTCCGGGCCATGGTAAGGCGACACCTGTGGGAATACCATGCGTGAGGCCGCAAAGTGATATGAGGTGTTACCGGCTAGATCGATGTGACTTGGAATCGGGGTCTGACAGCTTTGGTATCGAGCTTTTGCTGTGGGATTACCAAGCCAAACTGGTCGAAGTTGTGTCTAGAAATGCTTTAGTTATGTAAGGTAATTGATTGCGGAAGGGAACGTAAGGCTCTTTTTACTCCTTATACCTCATGGCCTTCTGATCTGAGTCATCCTCTTCCTTTCTACGGGGATTAAGAACTAGGCTTCTCATCTATCTATCAGGATGACGTGTTACTAATCCATAGACTTTAAGATTGTTGGTTTTAAGCCCAGTTCAGTTTCTACTATTTCTGTATGTTAACTGTTGATCTCGGAACCTTGATATGATGATATTGAGTGGTTATGCCACCATTTTGCATGAATGTCTCAAATCTTTTTGAGCATTTATAGCCGTTATGCTGTCCGTGTCATCCCAGGTTTCTAAACTATCTGATGCATTTGCAAATTCTTCCTTCCTATTCACGGTGTCCTTTTGGCCAGATTAAGCACACTAATCGGTTACATTGAGGTACTCCGTTGCCTTGACAAGTATGTTGGAGTTAGTATTATGACCCTAGGTGTCTTCGAGGACCACTCATAATTTAGCAATGCTTTTGTATTCCCAGTGTGATGATTCCGGCCATTACTCTTGAAAGCATCCCGTGATGTTATTAGTTAGTAGGCATTCTATTCCTGGGTTCTTGAAACCGAGATTCACCCTATCTCATGTTTTTAGTATTTGCTAGTTCCTTAGGTTATTAGTAACCTTTGCATTAGTCCTCGAGGTCCGTGGTATTTCTTTCTTCCAAATACCATGAACCAATAAGGCAGAAGTTCTTTGAATTAAAAGATCACAATCAGAGTACTCTTGAGGAGTTCTCCATTCATAATTGTGAATCTGCCAGTTCTACTTTCCTACATGGGTTATCCGGAAGAAACCTGTTGAACTTGATTCGACAT
The DNA here is from genome assembly GCA_021605205.1 of Aegilops longissima. Taxonomy (NCBI): domain Eukaryota; kingdom Viridiplantae; phylum Streptophyta; class Magnoliopsida; order Poales; family Poaceae; genus Aegilops; species Aegilops longissima. The sequence goes on along the minus strand of CM038677.1, from coordinate 144,120,994 downwards.
ACTAACCTATGCATCCACAACTCAGAAAGTTATATGCTCCTCGAGTTGTTCCTCCTTAGTTGTATTCTGGCCCTCGTCTATCGATTGATAGTCAGGAGTAGTTATGCATTCGTGTTCAACGATGCCATTACTCTTGTGGCCCGTCAAGCCATTCTATTCGGGAATGACTAGGAGAAACAAACTCCAGTACCTCATCCATTTCTAGGATTGGGTCAAAGTAGTTGTATCCCGCAGATCAAAATGCCAACCCAGCTTTGAGTCTGTTCCATCTGGAGTGTTACCATCTTTATTTCAAGAGTGTCATGAGAGTTGCACCACCTCCTATGAATTCTTGACGCAGTGATACTTCTCGCTATCATTATTCATTCCTCGGCTCCATGTTGTTGTAACCGGAATGCCGACAAGTGAATCGTGATGTGTGAAATCTATACTCCTAGCCAATTTGGGAACATACGAAACGGAATTGGAAGAGGGATTGCGAGGAAATATGCCTCACCGCGATGGAGAGCAGTAACTAACAAGCTTCTTAATGCAAACCCAGCCGGACCACAGGAGAGGCAAGGGTTACTGCATCAATATGCTCGAGGGTGGCTGGTGAGCAAACGAAGATGGCGAGGCACGGGCCGCCGCGTGTTGGGAACGACAGTGGAGGTAGGCTTGACGCCGAAGAGCGGGCACACGGCCGAGGTGAGCACGGCGGCGCCGGAGAGGGTTCTGTTGTGGATCTGTTGGAAATATGCCCTGGAGGCAATAATAAAATGGTTATTATTATATTTCCTTGTTCATGATAATTGTCAATTGTTCATGCTATAGTTGTGTTATCCAAAAATCGTAATACATGTGTGAATACATAGACCACAACATGTCCCTAGTGAGCCTCTAGTTGACTAGCTCGTTGATCAATAGATGGTTACGGTTTCCTGACCATGGAAATTGGATGTCGTTGATAATGGGATCACATCATTAGGAGAATGATGTGATGGACAAGACCCAATCCTAAGCATAGCACAAGATCGTGTAGTTTGTCAGCTAAAGCTTTTCTAATGTCAAGTATCATTTCCTTAGACCATGAGATTGTGCAACTCCCGGATGCCATAGGAATGCTTTGGGTGTGCCAAACATCACAACGTAACTGGGTGGCTATAAAGGCACACTACGGGTATCTCCAAAACTGTCTGTTGAGTTGGCACGAATCGAGACTGGGATTTGTCACTCCGTGTGAGGGAGAGGTATCTCTGGGCCCACTCGGTAAGACATCATCATAATGAGCTCAATGTGACCAAGGAGTTGATCACGGGATGATGTGTTACGGAACGAGTAAAGAGACTTGCCGGTAACGAGATTGAACAAGGTATAGGGATACCGATGATCGAATCTAGGGCAAGTATCATACCGGTAGACAAAGGGAATTGTGTACGGGATTGATTGAATCCCCGACATTGTGGTTCATCCGATGAGATCATCGTGGAACATGTGGGAGCCAACATGGGTATCCAGATCCCGTTGTTGGTTATTGGCTGAAGAGATGTCTTGGTCATGTCTGCATGATTCCCGAACCCGTAGGGTCTACACACTTAAGGTTCGATGACGCTAGAGTTGTTATGGGAAATAGTATGCAGTTACCGAATGTTGTTCGGAGTCCTGGATGAGATCCCGGACGTCATGAGGAGTTCTGGAATGGTCCGGAGGTGAAGATTTATATATGGGAAGTCATCATACGGTCACCGGAAGTGTTCGGGGGTTTATCGGTATTGTACCGGGACCACCGAAGGGGTTCCGGGGGTCCACCTGCCCCGGAGGGCCCTATGGGCTGTATGTGATAGGGAACCAGCCCCTAAGTGGGCTGCGCGCCATTCCCCCCTAGGGCCCATGCGCCTAGGTTGGGGGGGAACCCTAAAGGGGGCACCCCCCCCTTGGCTTGGGGGGCAAGCCCCTCCCCTTGGCCGCCGCCCCCCTCTAGCTCTCATCTAGAGGGGCCGGCCCCCTTCCCCCTTTGCCCTATAAATAGAGGGGTGGAGGGAGAGCAGCAACACCTCATCCAAGGCGCAGCCCTCCCCTCTCCAACACCTCTTCCTCCTCCGTTAAGCTTGGCGAAGCCCTGCCGGAGAACTGCAAGCTCCACCACCACGCCGTCGTGCTGCCGGAGCTCTTCCCCAACTTCTCCTTCCCCCTTGCTGGATCAAGAAGGAGGAGACATCCCCGGGCTGTACGTGTGTTGGACGCGGAGGCACCATTGTTCGGTGCTTAGATCGGAATCAACCGCGATCTGAATCGCTGCGAGTACGACTCCTTCATCCGCGTTCTTGTAACGCTTCCGTGTCACGATCTTCAAGGGTATGAAGATGCACTCCCCTCTCTCTCGTTGCTAGTCTCTCCATAGATTGATCTTGGTGATGCGTAGAAAAATTTTAATTTCTCCAACGATCCCCAACAGTGGCATCATGAGCTAGGTCTATGTGTAATTTCTATGCACGAGTAGAACACAAGTTGTTGTGGGCGTCGATTTTGTCAATTTACTTGTTGTTACTAGTATTATCTTGATTCGGTGGCATCGTGGGATGAAGCAGCCCGGACCGACCTTACACGTATGCTTACGAGAGACAGGTTCCACCGACTGACATGCACTAGTTGCATAAGGTGGCTGGCAGGTGTCTGTCTCTCCCACTTTAGTCGGATCGGATTCGATGAAAAGGGTCCTTATGAAGGGTAAATAGAAATTGGCATATCACGTTGTGGTTTTGGCGTAGGTAAGAAACGTGTCAGCGTTCTGGGAACGGGGGTCCCCAGACTTGCCTGCCTGCAGCCTGCGGCGTGGCTCAAGTGGGGGCCCAGCACAGCCCAGCTTCATCAGCTCAAGCTCAAGACCCTTGCGAGGGGCCAAGCCTCGTGGGGCGGACGACAGGAACCTTCCTCAGGGACAACCTCATCAGGCAGGCTCGCGAGGAGGCGGAGAGATCAAGGCTGGGTACCTCACGAGGGTGCCCTGTGACGCAAGCCATGACGATCGAAGCCAGGCGGGCGCCGGCCTGCGCAGTGTCCTCATTTCCCCTTTGGTGCAAAGGAGGCAAGCACAGGCCAAGGCATCAGGCAAAGGTTACCGCTTCGGTGCAACAAGACCAAGACCAGCAGAGCGGCAGGATGGAGGTCATCGTGGAGCCCAGGACGGCGTCACCGTCAGAGCCTTTGGCAGCCGAAGACGAACTTTAGTCAGGATAAGTGTACTAGATGTTCCCCTTCAAAATGGCCAATTGTTGGCGCCCTTCCCGCTCATTATTTGGGAAGAGGCCCAGGGCCTCCCTCTATAAACAGGACTAGCCACACACACATCGAAAAAGAGGAGAGATCGATCAGAGAGAGCCCTAGTAGAGAGAGAGAGAAGTGAGTAAACTCACCCAAGCAGTTCATCGCACCAGCTCAAGAACTGCCCCTCGCGAGGCTATTCTTCCTTTGTATTGTTCATCATCAGCCCCTGAGGCAATCCACCACACCACACACTGTAGTAGGGTATTACACCACATCGGTCGCCCAAACCAGTATAAACCTCGTGTCCCTTGTGTGTTCTTCGTTCGTAGTCTAGATCCCTCGCTAACCATCACGCATGAGCTGGTAGGGGAAAGATCTCCGCGTGCACCCCAGTGTTCGAACCTCAAGGGTCTGCCGGAACCCGAAATCCGACATTTGGCGCGCCAGGTAGGGGTGCGCCAGAATCTTTCTTCCGCTGGTCGTGTGTGATCTTCCGTCGTGTCCATGGCTGACGCTCGCCGAGCCCACGCCGAGCGTCGGGCTGCTCGTGCCGCTCGAGTCACCCAGACCGCTCCCGTCGGCGGACGCCCCCGTCGTTCCCCGTCGCCTGCCGCCAACGCCCTCACCGGTCGGGCGGAGAACGAGCAGCAGGCCTGTTCGGGGGAGCTGCGCGACCTCTACCTCGCCCATCGCGCTGGGCCGGCACACCCGGTCGTCGCAGCTCTCCTGGGCGGCTCACTGGCGCCACCTTCGAGCCGCCACGTCAAGCCATTCACCCGCCAGATCGTCGCCGCCTCCAAGCGCCAGGGAGCCTCGCCGGGCCGGGCGGCGCCCGAGGCCGACCTGCTCTTCAACTCGGACGATCACCCCTCCAACCCCGCCGGGTCGGGTGCGCTTCCAATGTTGTGCACTCCCACTGAGGGAGTCCTGGATTAGGGGGTGTCCGGATAGCCGGACTACCATCATCAGCCGAACTATCATTGGCCGGACTATCATCATCGACCGGACTCCAAGACTATGAAGATACAAGATTGAAGACTTCGCCCCGTGTCCGGATGGGACTTTCCTTGGCGTGGAAGGCAAGCTTGGCGATACGGATATGTAGATCTCCTACCATTGTAACCGACTCTATGTAACCCTAGCCCTCTCCGGTGTCTATATAAACCGGATGGCTCTAGTCCGTAGGACGGAACATCAACAACCCTTACAATCATACCATAGGCTAGCTTCTAGGGTTTAGCCTCCTTGATCTCGTGGTAGATCCACTCTTGTAAACATCCACAATATCAATATCAATCGAGCAGGGGGCGTGGGTTTTACCTCCATCAAGAGGGCCCGAACACAGGTAAAACATCGTGTCCCTTGTCTCCCTGTTACCATCCGCCTAGACGCACAGTTCGGGACCCCCTACCCGAGATCCGCCGGTTTTGACACCGACATTGGTGCTTTCATTGAGAGTTCCTCTATGTCGTCACCGATAGGCGTGATGGCCTCTTCAATCGACAACGACGCAGTCTGGGTGAGACTTTTCTCCCGGACAGATCTTACGTATTCGGCGGCTTCGCTCAAGGGCCAACTTCGCTTAGCCATCTGGAGCAGATCGAAGCTTCGCCCTGGCCGTCGAGTCAGTTTGGAAACCCTAAACTTCACGGCCGATATCGCGGAGACTTGATCTTGATGGATCTGAGCCATGGCCGAAGCGTGCCTTGGCTATCATCACGATGGGCATGACCTAACTCTGCGCGGACAGCACCTTGAGGTCCGCACGAATCCGCTCCGACCCATAGTCCGGAGCCGATCGCTCGGATCGAGGGCGGATGGCTGGACACCGCCTCGGGAGCAGCAACTTCTAGGTCGATAGAGCCGAACACCTACCTGTTGGAAATATGCCCTAGAGGCAATAATAAAAGCATTATTATTATATTTCCTTGTTCATGATAATTGTCTTTTATTCATGCTATAATTGTATTATCCGGAAATCGTAATACGTGTGAATACATAGACCTGTCGTCCCTAGTGAGCCTCTAGTTGACTAGCTCGTTGGTCAACAGATAGTCATGGTTTCGACTATGGACATCGGATGTCATTGACAACGGGATCACGTCATTAGGAGAATGGCGTGATGGACAAGACAATCCTAAGCATAGCACAAGATCGTGTAGTTCGTTTTGCTAGAGCTTTTCCAATGTCAAGTATCTCTTCCTTAGACCATGAGATCGTGTAACTCCGGATACCGTAGGAGTGCTTTAGGTGTACCAAGCGTCTCAACGTAATCGGGTGACTATAAAGGTGCACTATAGGTATCTCCGAAAGTGTCTGCATTGGGTTGACACGGATCGAGGCGAGGATTTGTCACTCCGTATGGCGGAGAGGTATCACTTGGGCCCACTCGGTAGTGCATCATCATAATGAGCTCAAAGTGACCAAGTGTGCGGTCACGGGATCATGCATTACGATCTGAGTAAAGTGACTTGCGATAACGAGACTAAGCGAGGTATTGGGATACCGACGATCGAGTCTCGGGCAAGTAACATACCGTCGACAAAGGGATTAGTATCTGGGGTTGCTTGAATCCTCGACATCGTGGTTCATCCGATGACATCATCGAGGAGCATGTAGGAGCCAACATGGGTATCCAGATCCGCTGTTGGTTATTGACACGAGCCGTCTCGGTCATGTTCGCATGTCTCCCGAACCGTAGGGTCTACACACTTAAGGTTCGGTGGCGCTAGGGTTATTAGGAAGACTTGTATGTGATTACGAATGTTGTTGAGTCCGGATGAGATCCCGGACGTCATGAGGAGTTCGAAATAGTCCGGAGGTAAAGATTTATATATGGGAAGTTGTCAAGCGGACACCGGAAAGTTTGGGGTATATCGGTATTGTCTGGGGCCATTGGAAGGTTCGGGGTCCACGGGAGGGCCACCCCTCCGGGGGCCCTATGGGCTGCGTGGGGCAGGAGCCAGCCCACAGTGGGCTGGGCGCACCCCCTGGGCCCTTGCGCCTAGGGTTGGGGGAACCCTAGGCGCGCCCTGCTTGGGGGCAAGTCCCCCTCCCTTGGCCGCCGCCCCTCTAGATGCCATCTAGAGGGCATTCCCCTTCTCCCTTCCCCTATAAATAGAGGGGTGAGGGAGGCTGAACACCCAAGCCAAGGCGCAGCCCTCCCTCCCAACACCTCTCCTCCTCCGTGCGTGCTTGGCGAAGCCTGCCGAGATCTTCTGCACCAACAACACCACGCCGTCGTGCTGCCGTTGGGCTGTCTTCCTCAACCTCTCCTTCCTCCTTGCTGGATCAAGGCGGAGGAGACGTCGTCCGTACCGTGTGTGTGTTGAGCGCGAGGTGTTGTCCGTTCAGCACTTGGTCATCGGTGATCTGAATCACGGCGATCGACTCCATCATCACCATCCCTTGAGCGCTTCCGCACTCGATCTACAAGTGGTATGTAGATGCAAACTCACTCCCTTGACTCGTTGCTTAGATGAACTCATAGATGGATCTTGGTGAAACCGTAGGAAAAATTTTAATTTTCTGCAACGTTCCCCAACAGTGGCATCATGAGCTAGGTCTATGCGTAGTTCTCTATTGCACGAGTAGAACACAATTTTGTTGTGGGCGTAGATCTTGTCAACTTGCTTGCTGCTACTAGTCTTATCTTGCTTCAGCGGTATTGTGGGATGAAGCGGCCCGGACCAACCTTACACGTGCGCTTCGTGAGACCGGTTCCACCGACTGACATGCACTAGTTGCATAAGGTGGCTGGCGGGTGTCTGTCTCTCCAACTTTAGTTGGGCGGATTCGATGAAAAGGGTCCTTATGAAGGGTAAATAGAAGTTGACAAAATCACGTTGTGGTTATTCGTAGGTAAGAAAACGTTCTTGCTAGAACCCAATTGCAGCCACGTAAAGATGCAACAACAATTAGAGGACATCTAACTTGTTTTTGCAGCAATTGTCATGTGATGTGATATGGCCAAGTTGTGATGAATGATGAATGACATATTGTGATGTATGAGATCATGTTCTTGTAATAGGAATCACGACTTGCATGTCGATGAGTATGACAACGGCAGGAGCCATAGGAGTTGTCTTTATTTTTGTATGACCTGCGTGTCATTGAAGAGCGCCATGTAAATTACTTTACTTTATTGCTAAGCGCGTTAGCCATAGAAGTAGAAGTAGTCGTTGGCGTGACAACTTCATGAAGACACGATGATGGAGATCATGATGATGGAGATCATGGTGTCATGCGGTGACAAGATGATCATGGAGCCCGAAGATGAAGATCAATGGAGCTTTATGATATTGGCCATATCATGTCACTACTATATAATTGCATGTGATGTTTATTATGTTTATGCATCTTGTTTACTTAGAGCGACGGTAGTAAATAAGATGATCCCTTACAACAATTTCAAGAAGTGTTCTCCCTAAGCGTGCACCGTTGCTAAAGTTCGTCATTTGAAGCACCACGTGATGATCGGGTGTGATAGATCCTTACGTTCACATACAGCGGTGTAAGACAGTTTTACACATGCAAAACACTTAGGGTTAACTTGCGAGCCTAGCATGTACAGACATGGCCTCGGAACACGGAGACCGAAAGGTCGAACACGAGTCGTATGGAAGATACGATCAACATGAGAATGTTCACCGACGATGACTAGTCCATCTCACGTGATGATCGGACACGGCCTAGTCGACTCGGATCGTGTAACACTTAGATGACTAGAGGGACGTCTAATCTGAGTGGGAGTTCATTAAAATAATTTGATTAGATGAACTTAATTATCATGAACTTAGTCTAAAACTTTTGCATAATATGTCTTGTAGATCAAATGGCCAGCGCTCATGTCAACTTGAACTTCAACGTTCCTAGAAAAATCAAGCTGAAAGATGATGGCAGCAACTATCTGGACTGGGTCCGGAACACGAGATCATCCTCATAGCTGCCAGAAACAATATGTCCTAGAAGGACCGCTAGGTGACGCTCCGTCCCTGAAGAACCAAGACATTATGAATGCTTGGCAGTCTCGTCTTGATGATTACTCCCTCGTTCGATGCGGCATGCTTTACACTTAGAACCGGGGCTCCAAAAGCGTTTTGAGCAACACGGAGCATATGAGATGTTCGAGGAGCTGAAACTAGTTTTCCAAGCTCATGCCGGGTCGAGAGATATGAAGTCTCCGACAAGTTCTATAGTTGTAAGATGGAGGAAAACAGTTACATCGTGAGCACATACTCAAAATGTCTGGTTGCACAACCGCTTTCCCGGTGGACATAAACCTCCAGACGAGGCGGTCATTGACAGAATCCTTGATCGCTCCCACCAAGCTACAAGAGCTTTGTGATGAACTACAATATGCGGGGATGGTGAAGACCATTCCGAAGTATTCTCAATCTGAAGTCGTGAGAGGTTGAAATCAAGAAAGAACATCAAGTGTTGATGGTCAATAAGACCACTAAGTTCAAGAAGGGCAAGGGTAAGAAGAACTTCAAGAAGGACGGCAAAGATGTTGCCGCCCCCGTAAGCCGTTGCGGGAAGAAGTCAAAGAATGGACCCAAGCACGAGGCTGAGTGCTTTTATTGCAAGGGAAGGGTCCTTTGGGCGGAACTGCCCCAAATACTTAGCGGATAAGAAGGCCGGCAACACCAAAGGTATATTTGATATACATGTAATTGATGTGTACCTTACCGATTACTCGTAGTAACTCCCAGGTATTTGATACGGTGCCGTTGCTCATATTTGTAACTCACAAAGCAGAGCTGAGGAATAAGCGGAGGCTGGCGAAGGGCGAGGTGACGATCTTGGCGTCGGGAATGGTTCCAGTCGATGTGATCGCCGTCGACACGCTACCTCTACATTTACCTAAGGGATTAGTTTTGAACCTTAATAATTGTTATTTGGTGCCAAGTTTGAGCATGAACATTGTATCCGGATCTCGTTTGATCGAGATGGCTACTCATTTAAATCCGAGAATAATGGTTGTTCTATTTATATGAGAGATATGTTTTATGGTCATGCTCGGATGGTCAATGGTTTATTCTTAATGAATCTCGGCGTAATATTACACATATTCATAGCGTGAATACCAAAAGATGTAAAGTTGATAACGATAGTCCCACATACTTGTGTACTTGCCGCCTTGGTCACATTGGTGTCAAGGGCATGAAGAAGCTCCATCTTGATGGACTTTTAGAGTCTCTCGATTATGAATCATTTGACACATGCGAACCATGCCTCATGGGCAAAATGACCAAGACTCCGTTCTCGGAACAATGGGCGAGCAACCAACTTGTTGGAAATCATACATACCGATGTATGCGGTCCAATGAGTGTTGAGGCTCATGGAGGATATCGTTATGTTCTCACTCTCACGGATGACTTGAGTAGATATGGGTATGTCTACTTGATGAAACACAAGTCTGAGACCTTTGAAAAGTTCAAGGAATTTCAGAATGAAGTAGAGAATCAACGTGATCGAAAGATAAAATTCTTACGATCGGATCGTGGAGGAGAATATTTAAGTCACGAATTTGGTACACACTTAAGAAAATGTGGAATCGTTTCACAACTCACGCCGCTGGAACACCTCGGTAACGGTGTGTCGAGCGTCGTGTCGCACTCTATTGGATATGGTGCGATCCATGATGTCTCTTACCGATTTACCACTATCATTTTGGGGATACGCTCTAGAGACAGCTACATTCACTTTAAATAGGGCACCGTCTAAATCCGTTGAGGCGACACCGTATGAATTATGGTTTGGGAAGAAACCTAAGCTGCCGTTTCTAAAAGTTTGGGGATGCGATGCTTATGTCAAGAAACTTCAACTGAAAAGCTCGAACCCAAGTCGGAAAAATGCATCTTCATAGGATACCCTAAAGAAACCATTGGGTATACCTTCTACTTAAGATCCGAGGGCAAGATCTTTGTTGCCAAAACGGATCCTTTACGGAAAAAGTTTCTCTCGAAAGAAGTAAGTGGGAGGAAAGTAGAACTTCGATGAAGTACTACCTCTTGAACAGGATAGTAGTGCAGCTCGGAAAATGTTCTGTGATGCCTACACCAACGAAGAGGAAATTAATGATGATGATCAAGGTACTTGGATCAAGTTGCTCTTGAACCGTGGGTCCACTAGGACACGTTCCGCACTGAGTGGTGCGGCAACCCTGTCACGGAAATCATGTTGTTAGACAACGGTGAACCTTGAACTATGAAGAAGCGATGGCGGGCCCAGATTCCAACAAATGGCTTGAAGCCATGCAATCCGAGATAGGATCCATGTATGAAAACAAAGTATGGACTTTGACAGACTTGCCCAATGATCGGCGACGATAGAAAATAAATGGATCTTTAAGAAGAAGGCGGACGCGGATGGTAATGTCACCATCTATAAAGCTCGACTTGTCGCTAAGGGTTATCGGCAAGTTCAAGGGATTGACTACGATGAGACTTTCTCTCCGTGGCGAAGCTTAAGTCCGTCCGAATCATGTTAGCAATTGCGCATACTATGATTATGAGATATGGCGATGGACGTCAAAAGCGGCATTCCTTAACGGTTATCTTAAGGAAGAACTGTATATGATGCAGCGGAGGGTTTTGTTGATCCTAAGAATGCTAACAAAGTATGCAAGCTCCAGCGATCCATTTATGGGCTGGTGCAAGCATCTCGGAGTTGGAACATTAAGCTTTGATGAGATGATCAAAGCGTTTGGGTTTATCTTGAGACTTATGGAGAAGCCTGCGTTTACAAGAAAGTGAGTGGGAGCTCAGTAGCATTTCTCATATTATATGTAGATGACATACTTTTGATGGGAAATGATATAGAATTCTTGGACAACATTAAGGCCTACTTGAATAAGTGTTTTTAATGAAGGACCTTGGAGAAGCTGCTTATATATTAGGCATCAAGATCTATAGAGATAGATCGAGGCGCCTCATAGGTCTTTCACAAAGCACATACCTTGATAAGATTTTGAAGAAGTTCAAAATGGATCAGTCAAGAAGGGTTCTTGCTGTGTTGCAAGGTGTGAGATTGAGCTCGGCTCAATGCCCAACCACGACAAAAGATAAAGAAGAGATGAGTGTCATCCCTATGCTTCAGCCATAGGATCTATTATGTATGCCATCTTGTGTACGGACCTGATGTAAACCTTGCCGTAAGTTTGGTAGGAAGGTACCAAAGTAATCCCGCAAGGAACAACGGACAGCGGTCAAGAATATCCTAAAGTACACGAAAAGGACAAAGGACATGTTTCTCGTTTATGGAGGTGACGAAGAGCTCGTCGTAAAAGGGTTACGTCGGCGCTAGCTTCGACACAGATCTGGATGACTCTAAGTCACAAACCGGATCGTGTATATGTTGAATGGTGGAGCGATGGCTGGTGCAGCTGCAAGCGAGTGTCGTGGCGGGATCTACATGTGAAGCGGAGTACATGGCAGCCTTGGAGGCAGCGCATGAAGCAATTTGGGTGAAGGAGTTCATCACCGACCTAGGAGTCATACCCAATGCGTCGGGGCCGATCAAACTCTTCTGTGACAACACTGGAGCTATTGCACTTGCCAAGGAGCCCAGGTTTCACAAGAAGACCAGGCACATCAAGCGTCGCTTCAACTCCATCCGTGAAAATGTTCAAGATGGAGACATAGAAATTTGTAAAGTGCATACGGATCTGAATGTCGCAGATCAGCACCAGAACTCTATGGGTGTTCGATTCATCACAATGTAACTAGATTATTGACTCTAGTGCAAGTGGGAGACTGTTGGAAATATGCCCTAGAGGCAATAATAAAAGCATTATTATTATATTTCCTTGTTCATGATAATTGTCTTTTATTCATGCTATAATTGTATTATCAGGAAATCGTAATACGCGTGTGAATACATAGACCACAATCGTCCCTAGTGAGCCTCTAGTTGACTAGCTCGTTGGTCAACAGATAGTCATGGTTTCGACTATGGACATCGGATGTCATTGACAACGGGATCACGTCATTAGGAGAATGGCGTGATGGACAAGACAATCCTAAGCATAGCACAAGATCGTGTAGTTCGTTTTGCTAGAGCTTTTCCAATGTCAAGTATCTCTTCCTTAGACCATGAGATCGTGTAACTCCGGATACCGTAGGAGTGCTTTGGGTGTACCAAATGTCTCAGCGTGGCGGGTGACTATAAAGGTGCACTACGGTATCTCGAAAGTGTCATTGGGTTGACACGGATCGAGACGAGGATTTGTCACTCCGTATGACGGAGAGGTATCACCGGGCCCACTCGGTAGTGCATCATCATAATGAGCTCAAAGTGACCAAGTGTGCGGTCACGGGATCATGCATTACGATCTGAGTAAAGTGACTTGCCTGTAACGAGATTGAGCGAGGTATTGGGATACCGACGATCGAGTCTCGGGCAAGTAACATACCGTCGACAAAGGGATTAGTATCTGGGGTTGCTTGAATCCTCGACATCGTGGTTCATCCGATGACATCATCGAGGAGCATGTAGGAGCCAACATGGGTATCCAGATCCGCTGTTGGTTATTGACACGAGCCGTCTCGGTCATGTCGCATGTCTCCGAACCCGTAGGGTCTACACATAAGGTTCGGTGGCGCTAGGGTTATTAGGAAGACTTGTATGTGATTACGAATGTTGTTTAGAGTCCGGATGAGATCCGGACGTCACGAGGAGTTCGGAATAGTCGGAGGTAAAGATTTATATATGGGAAGTTGTCAAATGGACACCGGAAAGTTTGGGGGTATATCGGTATTGTACCGGGGCCACCGGAAGGGTTCCGGGGGTCCACCGGGAGGGGCCACCCCTCCCAAGGGGCCACATGGGCTGCGTGGGGCAGGAGCCAGCCCCTGGTGGGCTGGGCGCACCCCCTTGGGCCCTTGCGCCTAGGGTTGGGGGAACCCTAGGGCGCCCCCTTGGGGGCAAGTCCCCCTCCCTTGGCCGCCCCCTCTAGATGCCATCTAGAGGGGCGGCCCCCTCTCCTTCCCTATAAATAGAGGGGTGAGGGAGGCTGAACACCCAAGCCAAGGCGCAGCCCTCCCTCCCAACACCTCTCCTCCTCCGTGCGTGCTTGGCGAAGCCACGCCGAGAATCTTGCTGCACCAACAACACCACGCCGTCGTGCTGCCGTTGGAGCTGTCTTCCTCAACCTCTCCTTCCTCCTTGCTGGATCAAGGCGGAGGAGGCGTCGTCCGTACCATATGTGTGTTGAGCGCGGAGGTGCTGTCCGTTCAGCACTTGGTCATCGGTGATCTGAATCACGGCGATCGACTCCATCATCACCATCCTTGAGCGCTTCCGCACTCGATCTACAAGTGGTATGTAGATGCAAACTCACTCCCTTGACTCGTTGCTTAGATGAACTCATAGATGGATCTTGGTGAAACCGTAGGAAATTTTTTAATTTTCTGCAACGTTCCCCAACACTACCTTGTCCCGCATAAAGCTCATGACTCCGAGGTGCCGGACTCCCTGCCGGACTCCGAACCTCCCGCGCCCCTGCCAGTCGAATCCGATTGGGAGCCGATCATGGAATTCACCGTTGCGGACATCTTTCAGCACTCGCCTTTCGGCGATATCATAAATTCACTGAAGCATCTCTCGCTATCCGGAGAGCTCTGGCCGAACTACGGCCAGGATGGTCGGGACGCGGACGACGAAGAAATTCAGAGCGCACCCACCACCCACTTCGTAGCCACCGTCGATGATCTAACCGACGTGCTCGACTCGACTCAAGACATCGGCAGTATGGGCGGCGATGCGGAGACTACCAAGAACCGGTGCCTACGAGGACCTTTGGAAGACCACCTCGTCATCGACATATACATGGTGGACACCCCAAAAGATGGGGACGGCGAGAAGCAGCGAGGCGATTCCTTAAAGAAACAGCCCAGCGCCGGCGTCGTGGCGCCGCTCTAAATCCCGCCACGACAAGAATGGAATTCGGCACGAGAGATAATAACACCCGAAAGTGCGAAGATAACTCCCTCGGCATGATCCAGCGCGATGGGAGGCGAAGCAAGCCCTCACGAGAGGCGGCGAGCGAAAGAAGGTCGAGGATGACAATTACTTACCTCCCTCCGGAGGCAGAGGCAAGCCTCGGCGACGGCAATTCGTCGTGCACGAGGATCCCGTCGAACAAGGCGTTTGAGCGCAAAGCTAATAGCCACGTAAACAGCCTAAAGAAAAAGCAGCAACAACTTCAAGCTGATCAAGACCTCTTGGCCGACGGATGGACCGAGGTCCTCGCGGCGAAGAGTATGAACACGAACGCCCTCAAAAATTACCCAAAGCGCAAGTTGCTCCCCGATTAGAGGAGGAAGCATACAAACCTGCATCACCGGCGCTGTCTGGCGGACCGACCACCTCGTGGCGCGGCAGAGAGGCGTGCAAGCCCTCCACCAAAACCGTACCCGACATCGCTCAAAAAGCATGAAGCCACGGGAACGCGCCGGACTTCGCGAGATATATTGGAGGACAAGGCAAGACAATCCAGATCTATCTATGGATCACATAGCGCCCCAAGACCCACGACGAACACCGTCGCGCGGATACAACTACCGGCGGGCGAACACAGCGACAACACTCTCTCGAGCTACGTCGCGATATCGCTCAATACAGAGGCGCCGCACACCCACTATGCTTCACTGATGAAGTAATGGATCATCAAATCCCTGAAGGGTTTAAACCCGTTAATATCGAATCCTACGATGGCACAATAGACCCCATGGTTTGGATTGAGGATTATCTCCTCCATATACATATGGCCCATGGCGGCAATCTTCACGCCATCAAATATCTCCCGCTCAAGCTCAAAGGACCAGCCCGGCATTGGCTTAACAGCCTGCCCGCAGAGTCAATTGGATCTTTGGGAGGACACGGAAGCCGCATTCCTCGACAACTTCCGAGGCGCGTATATGCGACCACCGGACGCAGATGACCTAAGCCACATAATCCAGCAGCCATACGAATCGGCCGGGCAATTCGGACACGGTTCTTAACAAAAAAATCAAATCGTCGATTGTCCGGATGCGAGGCCCTCGCTGCCTTCAAACATAACATCCATGACGAGTGGCTGGCCCGGCACCTAGGGCGGGAGAAGCGAAATCCATGGCAGCCCTCACATCACTCATGACCCGCTTACATGCGGGAAGAAAATAGCTGGCTCATGCAGCAACAACCTCAAAGAAAAAGCGGCGGTCCGGATACCAAGGACCGCAATGGCAGGTTGCGTCGAAACAAAAACAAAGCGCCGCATTAATGGCGGCGGCAATGAGATCTGACGATCAACGCCCGGATTCGAGGCTCCAAGCCCGGTCAGCGGAAGAAGCCATTCACAAGAACCACTCCGGGCCCGTCCAATTTGGACCGAATACTCGACCGCTCTGTCAAATACATGGAACCCCGAAAAGCCAGCTAACCACACCAGCGAAGATTGTTGGGTATTCAAGCAGGAAGGCAAATTAATGGCCAAAACGGTGACAAGGGCTACACAGCGATGGCGAGGGCGAGACCGCCGCCCGAACAACGAGAGGACAAAGGATTCCCCCTCAAGTTGGACGGTAAACATGATATCATAGCGCATATTCCCAAGAGGGAGCGAGCGTGCACTAAAGGGCGATACCTGCGATGGATCGGTCGCCCCAAAATTCAACCCATGGTCCTCTTGCCCGATCACTTTCGATCGAAGAGACCATCCGACCGATATCCGCCATGGCGGATTCGCGCGTGGTTTTAGACCCAATCGTCGATGGATTTCACCTCACGAGAGTCGATGGATGGCGGCAATAGCCTGAACCTGCTTTATCGGGATACGATCGCAAGATGGGCATAGACCCTTCAAGGATTAAACCTACAAAGACAACCTTCAAAGGTGTCATACCAGGTGTTGAGGCCAATTATGCAGGCTCGATTACTGAAGTGGTCTTGGATCCCGGATAATTTCCGGCGAGGAGTTAATCTTGACATAGTCCCGTTCGCGATGGCTATCACGCTCTGCTTTCAGACGAACGCGTTCGCAAAATTCAGCGCGTGCCGCATTATGCGTACCTTAAGCTCAAGATGCCAGGGCCCTCGTGGAGTCATCACGGTCAATGGAAACACGGGCGCTCCCTCGAGCGGAGGAACATCTGACGCTCTCGCGGCGAAGTCTGAGCAGCCTTTTAAGGCAATTTTCGAGTCCGGCCGTTAAGCGACGGACCGCCAAACGCGCCGGAGCAACATCAACCAAGATCACACAGCGCGTTAGAACGCAGCGCAGCGTAATGCGGCCTCAACCCCAGCCCTCGCATAATTGTAAGACAAACTCTTGGCGTACATAATTCGCCTGGAGATACCATGGGCATAGGGGAAAGGCACAACCACAACAGACCAGTGCGGTTCGACCACACGGGGGCTCCCAAGTGTGTCGCTCTTTTTCTTTTATTTCTCTCTTTTTATACAGAACTCGTCCGTGGCGAACCTGCCGAACTCATGATGCAACAGCCGGGGAAGGACACAGGCGCGGCGAACACTCAAGTGGTCTCCATCACGAGCATTAAATTTATTAAATACAACATTCGCGGCCTACCCACGGAGAGAGCGCCTTTAATTCATCAATCCCTTGCTTTCCGCACTATTTGTATCATTCGCACTCATAGCATATCTTCTCGAATAAAATGCAGCACTTTTTGCCCATAATTGCATTACCTTATATATATATGTTCATTTACGACATGTTGCACCCATACATTTTGGTGCGGCCAAATACACCAGGGCTTATGTTCTCCGCATTATGGTGTGATAAAGTCCGAACACTTTCACAAGTCGGCACCCGAACTTATAGCATTATATGAATCGGCTCGAATCATGTCTTGGGTCAATAGTTGGGTTTGCCCGGCTCCCATGTTTGGCACCTTACGTTCCGTCCTATCGGCTAAGGTAGCAGGGAGAACCACTGCGATTGCGCCCGGTTGAGCGGGTTAACGCCTCGATGGAAAGCTAAAACTGATTGTCATGATAAGGCGAGAGACTGGTCGCTGTTAGAGGGTCCTTCGGGTCCTTAAAGACCTCGCCGCTTTGGCGAAGTTCGGATAATGTCCGGCGAAGGCGTGGATAAGCGCCCCAATTCGTCCTCCGAATACTAGGGGCTTCGCGAAATTTAAAATTATAGAATTCTATGGCTAAGTGAGAGTGTTCAAGCACTATAAGTCCGGTTGCCTTGTTACGTTGTGTTGGCGCCTCCTAGATGGACCCAAAAATGGGAACAAGAGTGCTCAAGTTTATCCGAACACCCGGCACTCGTGGCATGGGGGCTGAAGCCGACGACTTGCCATCTCTCGATTTAATAAGCGGCCGCATGAAGGTAATATTTTAAATTAACAAGCGTTGCTTAGCGCATATGAACAAAGTTTTCAGCGCCGAGGATAACACATTGCGAATTTACTCAATAATTACATCCACAGGGCACTCATCCGCAATCTTGCGGGCAGCCTTGAGACAGTCTTATAGTACATTTTGGGCGTCGATATTCCTTCCCGCTGGTGGCGCGTCGATGATTAGCTTCTCCGCATCCAGCTTGCCCACCTTTTGCGGCAAGGGCCCGACGAGCACCTTCAATACAAAGTGGGCGCTTGATAACCTCCACCCGAGGCGCGCATCCACCAGCCGTCGCCTGAGGCTGAAAAAGCTCCAGGCATGGCCTCTCCGAGCCACAGCCGGACTATGAGGCCCTTCATGGCCTGCTCGGCCACCTTGTGAAGCTCGACCAGCTGCTTCACCTGGTCGCTAGGGGCACCGGATGGCGGCCTCGACATCTTGAGACGAAGACCTTCTCCGTTGAGCTCCCTCCTCGGCTCGGTAGAATCGGCGACATCGAGACACGCTGCGAGGCAGATCTGCAAGCATACAGAGCTCGAATTCGGGTAAGTAACACGTAATTTACATTCACATGCTTGCTTTGCATGAAAAATGCCTTACCGCGCTATCTTCCTCATCAACTCAATCTCTGAAGGGACTTATGGGCATCGGCCTTGGCAGTTTTAGCACTTTCGAGAGCGAGGCAAGCTCGGACTCTCGAGTCTTTGAGTCACGCTCCAAACTCTCATGCTTTTCCATGAGAGCCTGGAGCTCTTGCTGAACCACCGCCACCCGATCCTCTTGCTTTTCTCGCTCTGCCCGTTCCGTGGCGCATTGCGTTCGACGCGGACACGGCCTCCTTGAGTCGCCACCTCATTCGTGGCCCTGCGGTACCCATGTTATCCTTGTTATTTTTTGTTGCAACCTAAATCCTTTTACATGGTACAATTTCAAAGTGGTGTTACTCACCTTCTTTGTCTGGAGCTGCTTCTGGCGCGGCCGAGCTCTTGCTCGGACCGCTCGACTCTGCTTCAAAGCACCGACCTCCATGATTAGGGCGGCGGAGGTCGGCAGCGCAGCCTGCAACCCATATTGACATAATTTTTAGCAACCCTGCGTATATCTTTTTTTCAGATCCTCGGTCCGGCTTTTCTTCCGAACACGAACCGAGCATCGAGGGCTAATGTCTATGCGGTATTACATTGCATATTTTAACTACTTACCTCAAAGCACGATAGAAGGCTCTGCGAGCCCGGTCAGCCCGCTCTTGGCGAGCTGCACCTTGAATCACCGCACTCATAATAGTGCGGTGTTCTTCCTCGATGGGCGCTCTGCAGCGCCTCAACAAATTGCCCGGCGCCTCGGTTGGGCCAGGAAGCCGGCGTCACAGTCTTGCCCTTCATTGAAGGGCGCCCGGCGGACTCTGAACCACTGCGGGTTCGATTTGGAGTCGGCGCAAAGTCCGGAGGGCGCCTTATGGCGCCTCGGGCCTCCCTGATGGGCCCCTTCTTGGGATTCCACCTCGGCGTCCTTGGTGTCGCGAGGGTGGGCGTTCGGGATGGAGTCTACATCCGGCGGAGCCAGCGACCCTTTCGATGAAGCGGGGAGATCATCACGGCGGACTACGAGCGGCATGCGGCATCGAGAATGACACTATGTGGCGAAAAAGAAATTATAAATCATTCAGGAATCCGGATACTTACGATCTGCGCGAGGCTGGCCCTTGAAGGCCATTCTTCCTCGCCAGCGTTGATGTTGGCGGAGCTGTCGGGGAATAGTCCTTCCCTCTTGGACCCTTGGCCTCCCTTGTTGGGGAAGCCTTCCTCTTCCTCTCTCCTCCTGCAGGAGAGAGTCCTCTTCTCCTCCTCGTTTTGGGAGGAGTCCGCCCAGTCGTCGGACACCTGAAAGCAGGAACTCTTTCGAGCACCGTGGCCTCCTTCTTGGCCTTCTTCTCGGCACCACGTGCGGTGCGGAACCAACAACCCGCTAGGCAGGCGTCTCTTTGGATTTTCGGCATAGGGCCGGATAGGTAATCTGCTCCGCCTTCCTCATCCAATCTGTCAAAGGAAAAGGGAAATTAAAACCGCATAGAGTCAAACTATGAAAAGCAAGTGTCCGTAAATGGGTAGAATCACTTACCTCGTTGGCTTGGCGCTGCGGCGAAATCCGCGATCTTGATCGCGGATGCGAGGCTTGGCGCCTTTGAACAGCACCCTCGAGCGCCTTCCGTGCGTCGTGTCGAAGAGCTTGCTCAGCGCTGGTGCTGTTCGGATCGAACTCCACAGATTGAATGCCGCTCTTGGCATGGGAGAATCCGGCGGACGAGCATGACTTGGACCACGTTAACCAGCTGAGCTTCTTCACCAGCTTGGATACGGGCTTGGAGTCCGTCGGCTCCTCCGAACTACCCCACAAAGCCCTTCTCTTTCCGGGAGGTGAGCTGCGTGGGGATACCAGATCTAAACTTCGGGGCCGCCGCCCATGTAGGGTCCGCGGCTCGGTGATATAGAACCACCCGATTGCCACCTTTGTGGATTCCACGAAGGCCCCTTCAAACCAAAGGGCGTTGGGCATCTTGCCCAACATGGCGCCTCCGCACTCCGCAGAGTGCCCTTCACTACCTTGCTTGACATTGAAGGTCTTGAGCCACAAGAAGTGGGGCTGGATGCAGAGGAAGGCCTACACCTGACGATAAGCGCCGAGATGTTGAGGATGAAGTTGGCGCGGATCATAAATCAGGCCGTAGTAGAACATGAGCCCCGGACAAAGGGGTGAAGTGGAAAGCCCAGTCCGTGGAGGAAGTGGGGAAGGAAAACGACCCTCTCATGGGGCCTGGGGGTGGGGATGAGCTGCCCCTCGTCGGGCAGCCGGTGTGCGATGTCGCCGGAGAGGTATCCGGCGCCGCGCAGTTTGGCGATGTGCTCCTCCTTAACGGTGGAGGCCAACCATTTACCTCCCGCTCCGGACATGGTCGGAGAAGGTTGAGACGAGATGTGGGAACTTGGGCGCTGGAGCTCAAGTGCGCGGAGATGGATAAGCAAAGGAGGAAGAAGGCGTAAGTGAGAAGGTGAATCCTTATCCCTTATATGGGCGGGCGAAGTCTACGCGTCCCCCACCGGCCTGGTAAAACTCGCTTATCCCCCAAGCGTCACCATCAATGGCGCGGTTGGGTTACCCGTCCGTATTGATGAGAATCCGGATTAAGGGAAACACGATCTACTGCTTCGACAAGGCGTGCCAAGGAAACCGCCTCGCTAAATCTTGCTGAGGTGGTAAAGTAAAAACAATTCAAGTAATGGCTTGGTAGTGGTGTGGCGTCATGCCACAGCGTCGGCAGATTGAACTTGTGTATATTATTCTCTCTCGGTGGAATGTGGAATTTATTTTGCGAGCGGACACTATCTGGTGTTCACAATCTTCTATCATTTGGAGGAGGAACCCGCCTTGCAATGCCAAGCAATATCTGGCGCGGACTTATCGTCATTGAAGCCTGGTTCGGGAGACTCTTGAGGAGTCCTTGATTAGGGGTGTCCGGATAGCGGACTACCATCATCAGCCGAACTATCATTGGCGGACTATCATCATCGACCGGACTCCAAGACTATGAAGATACAAGATTGAAGACTTCCCCCGTGTCGGATGGGACTTTCCTTGGCGTGGAAGGCAAGCTTGGCGATCTGGATATGTAGATCTCCTACCATTGTAACCGACTCTATGTAACCCTAGCCCTCTCCGGTGTCTATATAAACCGGATGGCTCTAGTCCGTGGGGCGGAACATCAACAACCCTTACAATCATACCATAGGCTAGCTTCTAGGGTTTAGCCTCCTTGATCTCGTGGTAGATCCACTCTTGTAAACATCCACAATATCAATATCAATCAAGCAGGGGCGTGGGTTTTACCTCCATCAAGAGGGCGAAACACAGGTAAAACATCGTGTCCTTGTCTCCTGTTACCATCCGCCTAGGCGCACAGTTCGGGACCCCCTACCGAGATCCGCGGTTTGACACGACACCCACCATCTGCAAGTGGTAGTCACCAGGACCCTCATCTCTGGCGGAGCTGGCCTCAACGTGCTCTCTGTGGAGGCCTTGACCTCATCCATGTGCCTTGAGGCGGCTCCAGCCAATGAGCCTTTTGGGAGTCGGGCCGGTTCCACCGCCTCCACAGGACCAATCCGCCTCCCGGTGACCTTGACACATGCGACAACTACTGCATGGAGCTGGTGGGACTTGACATCACCCCATCAGCCTCCCTACGCCATCCTTGGCTACGGCCTTGGCCCGGTTCATGGCAACAACTCACCCGGCGTACAACCTCATGAAGATGCCGGGAGCAGCGGCGTCCTTACAGTGTCGGGAAACACGGAGATGCCTGCTACTGACGCTCGAGCTTGTTTTCAAAGGCGGCAGCGGCGGCATGACCCACCAGTGGCGCCCCGAGCCCAAAGGGGCTCGCCATCAAAAAAAGCAGCTATTCACTCAAAACAAGGCGAAACCAAGTAGGTACCCGGTCAGCGAGGCGGGTCCCGCAGCGCCACCTTCACCATAGGTGCGAACCTCGAGCCCGACGAGGAGGAGGCCTTGGTGAAGTTCCTGGCACAAACAAGAAGGTGTTCACATGGGGACCTGATCGGTTGGCGAGGTCGAGGCGTGATTGAGCATCACCTCAACGTGTGCCCCAATGTCGCCCGTGAAGCGAGAAATGGCGGCGGCATCCACGGAGAAACAAGCTTTCATCGTCCAAAGAGACCCACAAGCTAAATAGCAGGGGTTATTCGCGAGTCCGCTACCGGATTGGCTGGCCAACCCGGTTGTCGTGCCAAAGAAAGGAAAGAGCGTGTGTGCTTGACTTCACCAACCTCGGCAAGGCCTGCCCACGAGATCCGTTCCGCTTCCTCGCATCGACGAGTCGGACTCCACGGTGAGTGTGACCTCTGTGCTTCTGGATGCCTTCTCGGGTTATCACCAAATCAAGATGGCGGTGGAAGACATGGAAAAACGGCTTTCGACCCGTGCGAGTGTCTTTGCTATACCTGCATGCCGTTTGGGTTGCATAGCATGGCGTGACCTTTCAGTGGTGATGCACATCGCCACTGGCCAACAGCTCGGGGAATCTTTGAGCGTCGTCGATGACATTGTGGTGAAGTCTCGGGAGGAAAAAACCACGATCTGAGGACTTGGAAGAAACCTTGAGCCTTGATAAAGTGGATCTGCGGCTCAACCGGAGAAGTGCATATTTGGAGTCCCCTCGGGCAAGCTCCTGGGTTTCCTCGTGTCCCATAGGGGCATCGAGGCCAACAAAAAGGTCAGCGATCGAAGACATGAGCACGCTAAGACCCTCGAAATCTGAGAAACTCACGGGCGCGTGACCGCGCTAGGACATTCATCTCAAGCTGGGGAATGAGCCTTGCCATTCTTCAAGGTGATGAAGAAGAAGGGCCTTTGAATGGGTGAAGAGGCCGACAAGGCATTCAAGAACTCAAGAGGTACCTTACCAGCCCTCCTGTGATGGTGGCGCCATGCCCTCGAGCCCTGGTGCTCTACCTGCGCCACACACCCTACTCCTTGGCGCAACTCTAGTGGCGGTTCGGAAAAACACCGAGATCAAGGCTGCATCACGCCCGTACAGCCCGGCCGTGGCGGCCTGAGACCAAGAAGGCCTCATGAAGGTCCACGACCTCGGCGGATGGAAACCAGCCTTAGCGGGAAGGTGCCCCTAGTGCCGAAGAGGCCGCGCCCGGTGCAGCCGGTATTTGGGGCTCGTCGACTCGGGAGGTGTCGGACCCTCCAGGAGACACAGAGCCCGTCGGCCTCTACTCTCGTCGAGACACCCGTGTACTTCATCAGCCGCATGCTCACGGGATGCGAGTGCGGTACCCATGCCCCAAAACTCCTCCTCACGCTGTTGGTAGCCTCCGCATAGCTGCTGGCTTTGCTTCAGAAGTCATCCCATCAAGGTCGTCTCGGCATACCCTCTGGAGAGGGTGCTGGGGAGCTCAACTTAGTTGGAAGAGTCGCTTGAGTGGAACATCGAACTTCTAAGCGTTCAGCTAGAATTGCTTCTTGAGTCATCAAGGGGCTGCATTGGCAGATTCGTGGAAGAATGGATGGAGGCACCGGCCTCTAAGAAGGCAAAATCGATCGCTTTCTCCGGGGGCGAGTGCGGATGGCTGGGTCATGTACTTTGACGGGCATTCTCCAGACATGGCGCGAGGGCGGTCGGGTGCTTCGTATCCCCTACTTAGGACAAGCTCTATTCGCCCCGTGCAGCTCTGTTTCCGGCATGGGAAAATGTCTCCAACAACATAGCGGAATATGAAGGCACGAGAGCCGACTGAGGCGCAATCGCTTTGGGGGTAAAAGCGCCTCATCATCAAGAGGCGATTCACAACTCCTCGTCAACTTCTCCAACAAGATATCTGAGTCGAAGGGCGAGCACATGGAAACCTACCTCGCGGAGGTTCACAAGATGGAGAAACAGTTACGGGGGTGGAGCTGCGGCATGTGCCTGTGGCACCAATCAAGAGCGAGATGACGCCATGAGGCGTCAGGCGGCTGCCTCGGGGACTGGCGTCTTGAAGAACGACTCTTGGGCCCTCGGCGGCACCATCACTATCAAGTGCGGCGCAACCTCGGGAGGAACTCCCGGCCGCTTTGCCTGGGAGCCCTAACTGCGGCCCGGCCTCGAAACACGCCTTCTCTGGCGTTGGAACCTTAGGAGGTCTTTGGATCGAGAAAACTCAGAGCTACTTAATATAGGGGCCCTACCGGAGAAGGAGGAGGCGGGGCGTGTGGGCGCGGCAAGCCACGACCCTCTTGCGTCGAGGATGTAGAAACTTTACTGGGGGCGGCCAAATAGCGTGTCCTGCGCTGCATTCCCGAGAGAGCAAGGAAGGAATTGCTGGAAGACATACAGCGAAGGCATGGGCACCACTCATCATCGAACCCTCGTTGGCAAGGCGTTCCGCAGCGGGTTCTACTGGCCCATAGCGCTCAGCGACACAGTTGAGCTGGTAAAGGCTTGCGAGGCCTGCCAATTTCATGCCAAGCAGATCCATCAGCCGGCGGGAGGCCTGCAAACTATACCCCTCTCATGGCCATTCACAGTTTGGGGGTTGGACATTCTAGGCCCGTTCCCTCGGGCGCCAGGGGGCTATCGCTACCTCTACATCGCCGTGGACAAGTTCACCAAGTGGGCTGAGGTGGAAGCTGTCTGCACCATCCCAGCGGGCTCTGCGGTCAAGTTCATTAGGGGCCTCGTGAGCCGGTTTGGGGTGCCTAACCGCATCAGCACCGACAACGGTTCACAGTTCACCAGCAATCTATTCAAAACATACTGTGCTAACCTTGGAACGCAGATATGCTACGCTTTGGTGGCGCACCCGAACAGCAGCCAGGCAAGCGAGCCAATGCGGAGGTCTGAAGGGCCTCAAAACCAGGACCTTCAAGAAGAAGGCTGGAGCTGCGGCGGGGCTGGCATGTGAGCTCGATCATGTCTTGTGGGTCCATCCATGCGGCCATGACCAAGCCATTGGCGAGACCCGTTCTTCCTTGTCTCACGAGCGAAGCTGTCCTCCCTCACGAGGTCGAGCGTTGCTCCTACTAGGAATCTGGCGTTGACGAGTGCTGCGAGGATGCCATCGGGGGCCGGATCTCGTCTTTGGGGAGGAACATCGTCGAGAGGCCGTCTTTGCGGCGACAAGGTATCAACAGGCGCTGCAGCGAGTACCCTTTGCCGCAACATCCGCCCGAGGACTCTTGAGGTAGGGACCTCGTGCTCGAGCGGGTCCTCTCGGGGAAAGGTTGCATAGCTTTCTCCCATGTGGGAGGGACCGTTCAAGGTTGTTCATGTTTCGGGCCCGGCTCCATGCGCTTTGGAGACTCGGGAGGGAGTGCCCATCCCAAGCGCGTGGAACATCCGGCATCTCGGAAGTTCTACCCTTGAAGAAGGCCCGAGCACATGAAGAAGGCAAGCGCTGTGAAGCCCGTTTTTCTAAGAAAGGCCGGGCACATGAAGAAGGCAGCGCTGTGAAGCCCGTTTTCTGAAAGGCCGGGCACATGAAGAAGGCAAGCGCTGTGAAGCCCGTTTTCTGAGAAAGGCCGGGCACATGAAGAAGCAAGCGCTGTGAAGCTCGTTTTTCTGAGAAGGGCCGGAGCACATGTGAAGAAGGCCAGCGCTGTGAAGTTCATTTCCCAGAAGGCACGGGCACGTGAAGAAGGCCAATGCACAAGCTTCGCCGCCGTGACACTCTCACGTAATAACGAGTTGGGGCTGTACCGCCCGGAGTCTCGAGGCGCCGGCCTCGGGCCCTTGGGCTCCCTCCCACGCCTAGTGGCAGCACTTAGCTCCAGCGTTGGTGAGAAGGCGTCGAAGACTAGATTAGCTGCTGACCAGCGGCTTTTCATTGCTTTCTGCGATTGGCTTGTTCATTCCTATTTGAAGTTTTATTGAAGTTGTTGCCGTCTTTGGCTTGTGACTCTTTGTATTTTTCATTCTCCTGCCTCGATTTCTCTCGCGCCAAGTCTCGCGAGGGAGCAGCGTGGGCACCCTCGTGAGCATTTTCTTCCCTTATCGTTGAGGCTTTCCTATCCGATCCACTACAGGAGCACCCCTCCCGATCCGTGCCCCACCAGACATCGCGGCATGAACACAGGACTGGGTGGTCGCCTCCACAACCCGAGGCGAGCTACCCCTCGACTAATCCTTGCGGGACATGAAGCGTTCGGCGAGGCCTCGGCCTCGGGAAGCAAAGACATGGCAGGTCCCGAGCTAAGTAATTTCTGGGCAGACGCAGCACAAAAGCATAACCGCGAAATAAGCAGAAACAACATGGTAATTAACAGCAACAGTACAGCACGCCCCCACGGGGTCCTACACTACTTTCTCTTTGTGCAGGAAAGGGAGAAAAACAAAATGGACATGGCTTGCTCGGCACCAACTCGCGGCAAAGGCTCGTACTGCCTCCGGAGCTCAGTTGGACTCCTCCTCGCGCCTCACACAGGCGCGGCGGCAAACTGACCGCTACCTCCCCCGAGTGGGCGCGGCAGCACGGGGGCTGGTCGCGACCACCGCTGGAAAAACTGCTGTTGAAGGAGAGCCGCCCGGCTTCGGCGAGCCCGGCGCCGCCGATCATGGGTCCGCTGTCATCTTCATCCCGATCATCGCCGGGGCTGGATCCATGGCCGTGGTCGTCATCTTCGGGGCAGCACCCGGTGCGGCGACCGTCCTCTCGAACACCCTCATGTAGAGGTGGCATCGCCGTCGAACTTGAAGTGCGAGGGTGCACCGCCCGGCTTAGGCCGCAGCGGGCAAGCGTTTGCCAGCCGGGTCAAACCACGCTCGGCGAGAAACCTCAATGAAGCCAGAAGCCAGCTACAACAACCGTCCGCTGAAGCGAGCCGCCGGGCGCCGGCGGACGTTCACCGAAGGAAGCGGGAAGCTGGAGCAGTGCTGGTGGCTCCACCGACCACCACGGCGAACTCGGTAGCACCTCCGCCGAGTGGAAGCGCGGCACAGGGGCCAGCAGGTGCACGCGCCCCCATCGACAATTTGGCGCCCATCACCGAGCAGGGATCGCCTCGCGACCACGGGGAAGCCGCTGGGAACCACAGGATGCTTGTGAGGGCGGCCTCATTGCGCTTGGCCAGGGGAGAGTCGGGCCCAACCTGGCGAGCCTTCCCCTTCTCCGCGGCCGAGAACCTCTTCAACGGAGCCATGGAGAAGGAGTAGCAAGAAGAGATGGACTGGAAGGGCTCGCGCCGTTCCGTACTTATAGCCGGAGGAGGCCAACCGTCGGTCTCCACGATCGCAGGTAATCATGACCCAATTCTGCATGCAGGGACTTGTCCAGTCATGCGGTTGCCGAGGCGTCGTGGGGAAGCGGAGATGCCCATGACCAACCTGTCGCCACACGGCGCCCAAGGCCCTTGAGCTGTTGGGGCCAGGCGCCGCCTTGCCCTTCGCTTCTCTGCTAAGCCAAGTCGAGGCGCCTTGGGCCGGGGCTAGTGTCGGCGTTCGGGAGCAGGGGTCCCCAGACTTGCACTGCGGCTGCGGCGTGGCTCAAGTGGGGCCCAGCGCGACCAACTTCATCGGCTCAAGCTCAAGACCCTCGCGAAGGGCCAAGCCTCATGGGCGGACAGAAACCTTCCTCAGGAAAAACCTCGTCAGGCAGGCTCGCGAGGAGGCGGAGAGATCAAGGCAGGGTACCTCACGAGGGTGCCCTGTGATGCAAGCCATGATGATCGAAGCCGGTAGGCGCCCGGTGGGTGCGGCCTGTCGGTGTCCTCATTTCCCCTTTGGTGCAAAGGAGGCAAGCACAGGCCAAGGCATCAGGCAAAGGTTACCGCTTTGGTGCAACAAGACCAGGACCAGCAGAGCGGTAAGATGGAGGTCATCATGGAGCCCAGGACGGCGTCACTGTCAGAGCCTTTGGCAGCCGAAGACCAACTTTAGTCAGGATAAGTGTACTAGATGTTCCCCTTCAAAATGGCCAATTGTTGGCGCCCTTCCCGCTCATTATTTGGGAAGAGGCCTAGGGCCTCCCTCTATAAATAGGACTAGCCACACACACATCGAAAAAGAGGAGAGATCGATCAGAGAGAGCCCTAGTAGAGAGAGAGAGAGAGAGAGAGAGAGAGAGAGAGAGAGAGAGAGAGAGAGAGAGAAGCTCACCCAAAGTTCATTGCACCAGCTCAAGAACAGCCCCTCGAGGCTGTTCTTCCTTTGTATTGTTCATCATCAGCCCCTGAGGAAATCCTCCACACCACACACTGGAGTAGGGTATTACACCACATCGGTGGCCCGAACCAGTATAAATCTCGTGTCCCTTGTGTGTTCTTCGTTCGTAGTCTAGATCCCTTGCTAACCATCATGCATGAGCTGGTAGGGGAAAGATCTCCGCGCGCACCCCAGTGTTCAAACCTCAAGGGTCTGCCGGAACCCGAAATCCGACAAAACGTTCTTGCTAGAAACCTATAGCAGCCATGTAAAAACTTGCAACAACAATTAGAGGACGTCTAACTTGGTTCTTGCAGCATATGCCGTGTGATGTGATATGGCCAAAAGGATGTGATGAATGATATATGTGATGTATGAGATTGATCATGTTCTTGTAATAGGAATCACGACTTGCATGTCAATGAGTATGACAACCGACAGGAGCCATGGGAGTTGTCTTAATTTATTGTGTGACCTGCGTGTCACTGAAAACGCCATGTAATTACTTTACTTTATTGCTAACCGTTAGCCATAGTAGTAGAAGTAACAGTTGGCGAGACAACTTCATGAAGACACGATGATGGAGATCATGATGATGGAGATCATGGTGTCATGCCGGTGATGATGATGATCATGGCGCCCCGAAGATGGAGACCAAAAGGAGCAAAATGATATTGGCCATATCATTTCACTATTTGATTGCATGTGATGTTTATCATGTTTTTATATCTTATTCTTAGAACGACGGTAGCTTAAATAAAATGATCCATCGCAATAATTTCAAGAAAGTGTTCCGCCTAACTGTGCACCGTTGCTAAGTTCCATTGTTCCAAAGCACCACGTGATGACCGGGTGTGACAGGTTCTAACATTCGCATACAACGGGTGTAAGCCAGATTTACACACGCAATACACTTAGGTTGACTTGACGAGCCTAGCATGCACAGACATGGCCTCGGAACACGGAAGACCGAAAGGTCGAACATGAATAGAAGATACGATCAACATGAAGATGTTCACCGATGGTGACTAGTCCGTCTCACGTGATGATCGGACACGGCCTAGTTGACTCGGATCATGTAT
This sequence comes from Aegilops longissima, assembly GCA_021605205.1. NCBI lineage: Eukaryota > Viridiplantae > Streptophyta > Magnoliopsida > Poales > Poaceae > Aegilops > Aegilops longissima. The sequence continues at coordinate 144,091,605 of CM038677.1, read as the reverse complement.
CACTTAGATGACTAGAGGGATGTCTATCGGAGTGGGAGTTCATTAAATAATTTGATTAGATGAACTTAATTATCATGAACATAGTCTAAAAATCTTTGCAATATGTCTTGTAGATCAAATGGCCCACACTAATGTTGCCCTCAACTTCAACGCGTTCCTAGAGAAAACCAAGCTGAAAGACGATGGTAGCAACTACACAGACTGGGTCCATAACCTAAGGATTATCCTCATGGCTGCCAAGAAAGCATATGTCCTTGAAGCACCGCTAGGTGAAGCACCTGTTCCAGCAACTCAAGACGTTATGAACGCCTAGCAGCCGCGTAGTGATGATTACTCCCTGGTTCAGTGTGGCATGCTTTACAGCTTAGAACCGGGGCTCCAAAAGCGTTTTGAGCAGCACGGAGCATATGAGATGTTCCAAGAGCTGAAAATGGTTTTCCAAGCTCATGCAGGGTCGAGAGATATGAAGTCTCGACAAGTTCTACAGTTGTAAGATGGAGGAGAATAGTTACGTCATGAGCACATACACAAAATGTCCAGGTTGCTGGCCGCTTGTCTCATTGGGAGTTAATCTCCCGGATGGCCTTGATCGTTGATGAATCCTTGATCGCTCCCACCTAGCTACAAGAGCTTTGTGATGAATTTCAATATGCGGGGATGGAAAACCATTCACGAGGTATATTCAATGATGAAATCAGCGGAGGTGGAGATCAAAAGGAACATCAAGTGTTGATGGTCAAAAAAACCACTAGTTTCAAGAAAGGCAAGGGTAAGAAGAACTTCAAGAAGGACGACAAGGGAGTTGCCGCGCCCGGTAAGCCGATTGCGGGAAGAAGCCAAAACATGGGCCCAAGCACGAGGCTCGAGTGCTTTTATTGCAAGGAAGCAGTCCTTTGAAGCGGAACTGCCCCAAGTACTTAGCGGATAAGAAGGCCTGCAATACCAAAGGTATGTATAATATACATGTTATTGATGTGTACCTTACCAGCACTCGTAATAGCTCCTGGGTATTTGATACCGGTGCGGTTGCTCATATTTGTAACTCAAAACAGGAGCCGCGGAATAAGCGGAGACTGGCGAAGGACGAGGTGACGATGCGCGTCGGGAATGGTTCCAAGGTCGATGTGATCGCCGTCAGCACGCTACCTCTACACTTACCTACGGGATTAGTTTTAAGCCTCAATAATTGTTATTTAGTGCCAGCTTTGAGGATGAACATTGTATCTGGATCTCACTTAATGCGAGATGGCTACTCATTTAAATCTGAGAATAATGGTTGCTCTATTTATATGAGAGATATGTTTTATGGTCATGCCCCGCTGGTCAATGGTTTATTCTTATTTAATCTTGAACGTGATTTTACACATATGCATAGTGTGAATGCCAACAGATGTAAGGTTGATAATGATAGTACCACATACTCGTGGCACTTCCACCTTGGTCACATTGGTGTCAAACGCATGAAGAAACTCCATGCATATGGACTTTTGGAGTCTCTTGATTATGAATCATTTGACACGTGCAAACCATGCCTCATGGGCAAAATGACCAAGACTCCGTTCTCCGGAACAATGGAGCGAGCAACTAACTTATTGGAAATCATACATACTGATGTGTGCGGTCCAATGAGCGTTGAGGCTCGTGGTGGTTATCGTTATGTTCTCACCCTCACTAATGACTTGAGTAGATATGGCTATGTCTACTTAATGAAACACAAGTCTGAGACCTTTGAAAAGTTCAAGGAATTTCATAGTGAGGTTGAGAATCAACGTGACAGGAAAATAAAGTTCTCACGATCAGATCATGGAGGGGAATATTTGAGTCATGAATTTGGCACGCACTTAAGGAAATGTGGAATTGTTTCACAACTCACGCCGCCTGGAACACCTCAGCGTAATGGTGTGTCCGAACGTCGTAATCGCACTCTATTAGATATGGTGTGATCTATGATGTCTCTTACCGATCTACCGCTATAATTTTTGGGTTATGCTTTAGAGACTGCCGCATTCACTTTAAATAGGGCTCCGTCGAAATCCGTTGAGACGACACCGTATGAATTATGGTTTGGGAAGAAACCTGTCATCGTTTACGAAAGTTTGGGGATGCGATGCTTATGTCAAGAAACTTCAACCTGAAAAGCTCGAACCCAAGTCGGAAAATGCGTCTTTATAGGATACCCTAAGGAAACTTTTGGGTATACCTTCTACCTCAGATCCGAAGGCAAGATCTTTGTTGCCAAGAATGGATCCATTCTAGAGAAAGAGTTTCTCTCGAAAGAAGTAAGTGGGAGGAAAGTAAAACTTGATGAAGTACCGCCTCTTGAACCAGAGAGTAGCGCAGCTCAAGAAAATGTTTTTGTGGTGCCTGCACTGACTAGAAAGGAAGTTAATGATTATGATCAAGGAACTTCGGATCAAGTTACTACTGAACTTCGTAGGTCCACAAGGACACGTTCCACGCCAGAATGGTATGGCAACCCTGTCCTAGAAATAATGTTGTTAGACAGCGTGTCACAGCCCCAGATCAGCCCTTGCCTGACTTTGCCTGCTCATCATGTCATCATGTTTAAATTCCTAAGAAATTTGAAATGGGGATGTTCAAACCCTAGCATCAAAGGAATTCACTAGGTTCAACTAAAATGTTTCCAGTGTTTCCAAATGGCTTTCAAAATGTTCATCATTTACGGAAATGCTAGAAGCAATTACTGAGGTGTTGCACATTTTCCATGACATATTGGGCTCTGAATTAAGTCATACTCTATTTGCATTTGGACATTTAAATGCTATAAAATATTTAAAATGTCCAAATAATCATAAACTTAAATGTTTCTTGTTGGATATATTCCAAGCAGTGGGCTGAAACAAGTTTCATGATTTTTGAGTGTGCCTAAGTATTTTTAATAAAGCCACGACATTACAGAGGAAATAGAAAATAGAACAAATTGAATAATGAGAGAGAGAGAGGTAGAGAGAGCCAGAGAGAGAGTTGGTACCGGGCCACCACCTGTGTGGCCCAGGAGCCGGCCCAGCCCTGCTGGCCGATGCCAGTCGTCTCCCTCCTCTCGCCAGAGGGACGAGGGGCGTGTGCCCGCCGCGCGCGCCCACGCGTCCATGCCACCTCCTGCCTGCTAGCTTGCGTGGCGCCATGACAGACCCTCGAGAGCCGTCTGGATCACTCGACCGCCCGCCTCTCCCTCATCTCCTCTCACCCTCTCCACCATGGCCGAGACGCCTTGCAGCTCGCTGCCGCCATAACCGCAACCACCGTGCTCCCTCACCGCACCTCTGAGTCCGCAAGAACCGTCGACGACCGGCTGCCCGCCCCACCTCGCCCCCAAGCTGGACGACCTGCATCTCCGCTACTTCCCCTTCTTCCTCCTCGGTCACCGGAGATCGTCGCCGCCGATTAAATGCGTCCTGAGGGCCTCCCCGAGCCGCCGACCCCTCTCCGACCCCTGCTGAGCTCCTCTTCCTCTCCCCTAGCTCCCGTGCTCGTTGGGCCTCCGTAGCCGCTGTTTCCACCGCACCAAAGCTCCCCCGCCCGCCATGGCGCCGTCGTGGCTAGGGCCACAGGGCTCGGGCCAAGCTCACCGTTGTGCTCAAGCAGCACCGAGAACACGTATCCACCACCACCCCTCCACCCGTGCACCGTGGCGCCGAACCCAACCTGTCCGAACTCCGGCCGCCGCAAGAGTTGCCGCTGTCGTCGATTTAGTCCACTCCGGCATGAGTTATTGCCTCCGTTGGATGCGCAAGACTCTTAGCTTTCTGTAGCCACAAACCGCGTCCAAAACCGAGCCCTGTGGGCGTTTTCAAGCCTCCGCCACGTCAATTGTCCGCGGCGCCAAACCGCCGGGCGAAGTTGACCCCGTTTGACCTGGGGTTTGACTCCCCTGGGTCAACGAAAGGTGGGCCCAGGCCCTGCTTAATTAGCGTAGGTTTAATTAGTGTTAAATTAATTAAGTTAACTAATCAAGTCACTTACGTGTGGGCCCAGGCCTAATTAACCTAGGTTAGTGCTAACCTAATACTAAACTAACTCTGTTAGTTAGTTGTTTCACCGACATGTGGGTCCCAGCCGTCAGGTTTGATCTAGGCTGGCACCTTTGACCTGCTGATGTCACACTGACGCCAGGCTGACGCAGTAATGCCTTTTCTGGATTTATTTTTATTCAGGAAATTCCAGAAAATTTCCTAAACTTCTAAAAATCATAGAAAATCAACCCTAAATCCAAATTAAATAATTTATATATGAAAAATGATCAGAAAAATCCAATCTATCCATCTGTACCATTTTCAAGCATGTTTGAACAACTTAAATCTGCTGTATACAACAATTTGAATAAATGGCATTGAAATGCCTTAAGTGGAGTTTGAATTTGAACCTAGGGTTCAAACCAACTTCATTTAACCTGTTGCTAGTTGCATTAGATCAAACCACAGCATATTACAATGTCACATTCATGCATCATATTGTTGCATTGCATTGATTGTGTTCTTTCTTGTTTGCCGGTGTTATCCCCTCCCGGTAGACGACGTTCCGACGACGTGTTCGATGACACCGATGAAGAACTATATTATCTTCAGAAGTGCCAGGCAAGCAAAACCCCCTTGTTCATTCCGATACAATCCCACTCTCTCGCTCCTGCTCTCTTTTACTACATTAGGACAACAATAATTCATCTTACTTTGCTGCGGTAGTTGAACCCTTTATCCTCTGCATGACTGTCATTCCACAAGAATTAGATGAAACCCACTAGCATGAGTAGGAGTTGTTTGAGCCTGTTGTGCCTACTCATTCATGCTTGTTTTTCATGCCTGCTCTCGCTTAGAGTTGAGTCAGTCCGATTCATCGGGAATGAATTGGAATGGTGTGTGAACATGTCCTCTCGTGTGAGCTAAGTGTGTGAACACGATTTGGTAAAGGTAGCGGTGAGAGGCCATGTAGGAGTACATGGTGGGTTGTCTCATTGCAGCCGCCCTCGAGAACGAGTTCTGTGTTTGTGATCCATGAAACAGTTACTACCACACATTGGGATCCTTAATTGACTCTCTCGGCTTCTTAACCACCCTTGTTCTCTGTCCGGGAGTTGCAACTAGTTTCGTGTTTGTAGGATATGTGTTGGAGGCCGTGCATAGCGCTGACCCTTGGGGTGGGCTATGATGCGGTAGATACACCGTGGCCTGTGTAATTAATGCCCGTTTGGTATCTCGGGAACCCTGCACACATCGTTCGGGGCCGTTAGTGGAAACCTCGGCCGGACTCCTGCGGATGGAACCCGAATAGGCGATAAACCTAGACTAGGGACTTGAGTGTTTAGGTAGGCCGTGGCCAACACCCTCGCTGGGCTTCCGCTTGAAGGTTGCCGAGTACATGTCGTGTAAATGACGATAAGTGGTGACAGCGTGTGTGAAGAAGTACACCCCTGCAGGGTTATAAATGATCTATTCGAATAGCCGTGTCCGCGGAGAAGGACTTCTGGGTTGCCTATATCAGTTCATAGACAAGTGAAAGTGGATACTCTAAAATGCACAAGATAAGCGTGAGTGCTATGGATGGCGTTCTCGTAGGGAGACGGGAGCGGGTCCATAGTGGTGTATTGATATGGTGAATATATGGACTCGTGTGCGCCACCTCAAAAAAGTTACTTGCAGTCGTAGTTCAGGATAGCCACCGAGTCAAAGCTGGCTTGCTGCAGTCAAACTCCACCACCCCCTTTGTTGATAATGATGCATATGTAGTTAGTTCTAATGTAAGTCTTGTTGAGTACATTTGTACTCACGTTTGCTTATTTTATGTTTTGCAGAGAGACGTCAGTCTCGCTAGTAGTTCCGCGTGGACTTCGACGTTTAGCTTGTTACCTCAGCTACGATCTTGTGCCCTCGGCATGATCTGGTAGATAGTCAGGCTTCTCAGCCTTTTTCATTTGTAGATGTCTGTACTCACACATGTTAAGCTTCCGCTTGTGCTTGTTGCTTGTATGTTTCAATGTTGGGTCATGAGACCCATGTTTGTAATATCTCGCTCCTCGGGCCTAATGAATAAATATTTGAGTCGAGAGTTTTGTTGTGATGCCATGTTGTATTTACACATATTGAGCATATTGTGTGTATGTTTGAAATGCTTGGTATGTGTGGGATCCGACAATCTAGTTGTTTATCCTTGGCAGCCTCTCATATGGGGAAATGTAGTCTAGTGCTTCCGGAGCGATAGTAGTCCGCTATAGCCCGGTTCACCGGAGTCCTGCTAGCCCAAAGACTACTGCTCGGACACTTGACTGGCGGCATGTGTTTCACTTCGCTCCTATGTCTCGTCCTTCGGGAAATGTCACGCGGTGACATCCGAGTCCTGCCTAGCTCACTACAGCCGGGTTACGGAGTCCTCATAGCCCAGTGCTACAGCCCGGATTCACACGTTGATGACCGACATGCTCGATGTGATTCATGTATGCTGTCCCCATGGGTTAGTGCCGCTTTGGGTTCACGACTAGCCATGTCGGCCCGGTTCTCTGTCATATGGATGCTAGCGACACTATCATATACGTGAGCCAAAAGGCGCTAAACGGTCCCGGGCCATGGTAAGGCGACACCGTGAGAATACCGTCGTGAGGCCGCAAAGTGATATGAGGTGTTACCGGCTAGATCGATGTGACTTGGAATCGGGTCCCGACAGCGTTGGTATCGAGCTTTGATCGCTGTGGGATTACCAAGCCAAACTGGTCGAAGTTGTGTCTAGAAATGCTCTAGTTATGTAAGGGAATTGATTGTGGAAGGGAACATAAGGCTCTTTTTACTCCTTATACCTCATGGCCTTCTGATCTGAGTCAACCTCTTCTCTTCTACGAGGATTAAGAACTAGGCCTTCTCATCTATCTATCAGGATGACGTGTTACTAACCCATAGACTTATAGAATTGATAGTTTCAAATCTCAGTTCAGTTCTTACTACTTCCGTATGTTCATAGTTGGTCTCAGAACCTTGATATTATGATGTTGGTGGTCATGCCACCATTTTTGCAGGATGTCTCAAATCATTTTGAGCATTTACAGCCGTTATGCTGTCCGAGTCATCCCAGGTTTCTAAACAATCTGATGCATTTGTAAATCCTTCCTCCCATTTTGAGGTCCCTTTGGGCCAGATTAACCACACTAATCGGTGAGTTGAGGTACTTTGTTGCCTCGACATATATGTTGGAACTATTATTATGACCTAGGTGTTTTAGGGAGTCACCTAGTAATCTAGCCATGTTTTGTGTTCCCGGTGTGATGATTCTGGCCACCATTCTCGAAAGCATCCCGTGATGCAATTTAGTTAGTAGGTATTCTACTCCTGGGTTCTTGACCCAAGAATCACCCTACTTACCTCGTGTTGATAGTGTTGCTAGTTCCTTTAGGATATTAGTAACTTTGCGATAGTCCTCGAGGTCCATGGTATATCGTTCTTCCAAATACCATGAACTATCCTTGGCAGAAGTTCCCCGTTGAACCAAAAGGTCACAACAAGAGTGCTCTCAATGAGTTCCCCATTCTATATTGTGATTCTGCCAATTCTATCATTCTGCATGGGTTATCCGGAAGAAACCTGTTGAACTTGATTCGACATACTAACCTATGCATCCACAACTCAGAAAGTTATATGTCTCCTGAGTTGTTCTCTTTAGTTGTATTCCGACCCCCGTCTATCATTTGATACTCAAGAGTATGCATGCATTCGTTGTCGATGCCCATTATTCTTGTGGTTTGTCAAGCCATTCTATTCCGGAATGACTAGGAGGAACAAGCTCCAGTACCTCATCCATATCTAGGATTGGGTCAAAGTAGTTGTATTCCGCAGATCAAAATGCCAACCCAGCTTTTGAGTCTGTTCCACCTGGAGTGTTACCATCTTTATGTCAAGAATGTCATGAGAATTGCACCACCTCTTATGGATTCTTGACGCAGTGATACTTCTCGCTATCATTATTCATTCCTCGGTTCCGTGATGTTGTAACCGGAATGCTGACAAGTGAACTGTGGTGTGTGAAATCGATACTCCTAGCAACCTCGTTGCTTGGTAGTTAATGGACAATATTCTCATTCTTAGCGTGTTGGTTATTAAATCATCACCCTAAGATTGATCGTGCTACCTAGTTCTTATTTCCGGTGCACTCTTCGATCAATGAGTTAGGACTGTGTCAATCTCTCACTCTTCTGATCATGTCGTCTTTCCTTGAAAAGCAAGATTGTTCTCGAGCTTAGAGACATATCGGTGGTTCATGATTGTCCAAATATCTTCTCGGAAGTATTACCGGGTTGTTTCCTGACTGTTATGTTGAGCTCGTGATCATGTTGGTTTTCTTCTAAACCACCCATTCTCCAAGAATCTGTGTTGGATACCCGGAGCTAGTTGGTTAAGCTAAACAACAACTTGGAGAGTTGGAAGATAAAAGCTTACCTGACTTAGTTCATCTCCTAGGGATATCCTGGTGTGTGTGTGTTGCAGAAAGATGATATCTTCATCGATTGGTCCCTGTGATCAGTTGTCGGTGCTATTGTCTTATCCAACCCTTGATTTGAGTATGGTCTATCATCAAATCAAATCAGAACCAACGTTGTTCGTAATGTTGTCTTACTCGTGGTTGATCCCTCGAGCATACACCATTACATCTTTTGGTCTGACCAATGCTACCACCGTGTTCACATGATGGTGGAAGTCCAGTGATATGGAAATTCCAATAAGGTGTTGTTGAGCCCATCAGCAGCATTTTGTCTCCCCCATGATTCATGCTGAACATCAACCTAGTGTTGAAAATTTTATAAGCAATGCCTTCGTGTTCCGTTCATGAAGCTTATGCTTTGGTGAAAGAAGTGACTTCCTCTAATTCACGTGCATTTGGTGCAAGTTTCCGCCGTGAGTTTGAGAAGGATTGTTTTTGTTTCCTCCGAATCGTCCCAAGTCACATGGATGTGCGAAGTATTATATGGTCCGATAGACTCGATCATCTTCATTCCATATGAATTTCCTAGCACACCAAGCCACTAACTGATTTGTTCAAGGAGAAGAAGTTCCTTCTTAAGAGCATGCCTTATGCAAGGACTTCGTTATCCTTGATGATGGTTCCCCACCTGAACTCGGTAGCGTTTTATAATAAGACTACTACGTGGTCATGCTTGTCTTGGACAGCGTGTTCACAGGTTTGTAGCAGAACCAGCTCATGTTTTGGAGCTTGCTATCGTAGCTCATCTCCTAAGAGTCTCGCAACGTTATCTCGCCGGTTTGTGTTGCAAACTTTCTTCTCGCACATGTTGTCCGAAATATCCTGCTACCAACCAGATCTGAATCTCAGCGGATATGATGGTTGGGTCATTCCCAGATTTGCATTTTTCCCAGCTTGCACCGTCGTTTGTGCCATCGCACCATGGGTCCCATCCATTTCGATGATAAGCAAAATCATCCATTGCGTTGTCTTCAACAAGGTAGTCCACATCATCCATTCTAGCCCGAGTATGTCATTCTTTCGAACTCCTTCAAATGATTGATTGCGATTGCCTTATGTCGGGGAGAAGGGCTGGTCGTGTCCCACAAACACCTACGGGACCTGGGTCCCTTGTGGTTCGGAGGGGGGCGGAGGTTGCACAAAGAGCGGATCGAGGCGATGCACACGAGCGGGCTTACCCAGCTCCGGAGCTCTCCGGAGAGATAATACTCCTACTGCTGCTTTAGTGGATTATCTTGTGTTCTTGCTAGGGAGCAATGGAAGCTACAAGACCTAGCCTGGGTGTTGCTTCGTATGAGTAGGATGAACTAAGCCAGAACTCAGCCGAACCCTTTCTACGTTGCCCTCGGGCCTCCTTTTATAGGCACAAGGGGTTACCACATATGGCAAGTAGACAAGGGTAAGATAGTAAAAACATAGGTTGGTACACCGCTTTATGCAAAGGTACAGAATCTATACCTAACTCGACGGCAAGGGACAAGGGTCATCAATGCCTGCCGCAATCGTCTCAATAGTGTAACAGGACCGCTGTGCACCTCCGCTTGCCACGATGGTGGCTTGTCGTACCGCTTGTCGCTGTTCCCACACGGCGGCACAGCTCGTCGACACGCGTGCTTGGGAGAGCCCGTGGTGACACGCTGGCGGGTGAGCTGGAGCGAGATGAAGAGAGGTCGCCCGCCTGCAAGCGCCTTGCCGCGGCAGGAATCTTGTCGCGCCCGGGGGCTCGGCGCCCACCAAGCCTTCCCGACAAGCTCCTCTTGCCGGGGCCTTGTTTCCTTTGCACCCTGAGTGGCCTTCCCGGCAAGCTCCTCTTGCCGGGTCTTGACTACTTTGTTCTTGAATGGCTCGAAAGAGCCGAGGAGCCTTGGCGCCATCGTGCCAGCCCTGCTGTATGCTGAACGGTCCGCAGCACGCAGTTCGAGGTACTAGGGTACCTCTACTCTAGTACACCGACACCTTAGGCTGGTATAAAGAGTCTCAATGATCTCTATATCGAAAGTAATTCCTTTTGCCACTTAAGGGAATATTTCTGCGGGTCACCTTCCTTAAGATATCTCATTATGGTATCATGGCAACTCAACTCCTCGCTATGTTGTCAACCGCTCGCCATTTTCTTAAGTGGAATTGTGTCTACATAGTGAATCTTCGTCATCTGTTTCACTACATCCCTCTGGATGTATGCTCCGTGTCTCAGCTCGAGAGATGTCTTCAATATCTCACTCCATGAGTTGATCCTGAGTTGTTCGATCTTCAAGAACACCGATCCTTCTAGAGTTCTCCCTTTTCTCTTGTTGTCATGTTGGTTGGAGTTCTTCGAGCAAGACGTCGAGACAAAGATGATGATCGAATCAACGTTCTTAAGAAGTGCAACCTGGATCGTGAAGATCGTGTTAGCTAGTGTCCCCTCTGTCCTCTTACCTCATGTCTTGAATCTCGGGACGAGATTCTTGTTTAGTGGGGGTGAGTGAAGGAAATATGCCCTAGAGGCAATAATAAAGTTATTATTTATTTCCTTATATCATGATAAATGTTTATTATTCATGCTAGAATTGTATTAACCGGAAACATAATACATGTGTGAATATATAGACAAACAGTATGTCACTAGTATGCCTCTACTTGACTAGCTTGTTAATCAAAGATGGTTATGTTTCCTAACCATGAACAAAGAGTTGTTATTTGATTAACAAGGTCACATCATTAGTTGAATGATCTGATTGACATGACCCATTCCGTTAGCTTAACACTTGATCGCTTAGTATGTTAATGCTTTCTTCATGACCCATACATGTTCCTATAACTATGAGATTATGCAACTCCGCTACCGAGGAACACTTTGGGTACTACCAAACGCCACAACGAATCGGGTGATTATAAAGGAGTACTACAGTGTCTCCAAAGGTACTTGTTGGGTTGGCGATTTTGAGATTAGGTTTTGTCACTCCGATTATCGGAGAGGTATCTCTAGGCCTTCTCGGTAATACACATCACTTAAGCCTTGTAAGCATTACAACTAATGAGTTAGTTGTGAGATGATGTATTACGGAATCGAGTAAAGAGATTTACCGTAACGAGATTGAACTAGGTATTGATACCGACGATCGAATCTCGGGTAAGTAACATACCGATGACAAAGGAACAACGATGTCGTTATGCGGTTTGACCGATAAAGATCTTCGAGAATATGTAGGAACCAATATGGGCATCCAGGTTCCGCTATTGGTTATTGACCGAGAATGGTTCTAGGTCATGTCTACATAGTTCTCGAACCCGTAGGGTCCGCACGCTTAACGCTTCGATGACAGTTCATTATGAGTTTATAAGTATTGATGCACCAAGTTTGTTCGAGTCCGGATGTGATCACGGACATGACGAGGAGTCTCAAATGGTCGAGACATAAAGATTGATATATTGGAAGCCTAAGTTTGACTTCGAATGGTTCCGAGTGAAAACAGGATGTTATTGAACACCGGGTTACGGAACTTCGGGGGTATATGGGCCTTCATGGGCCTCAAGGGAGAAGGAGAAGGGCCGCCAGTGGGCTGCGCCCCTCCCCTCTAGTCCGAATAGGACAGGAGAGGGGCGGCGCCTTCCTCTTCCCTCCCCAATCCTACTCCAACTAGGACAAGGGGAGTCCTACTCCCGGGAGTAGGACTCTCCAGCGCCTCCCAAGGCTGGCCGCACCCCTTGGCTCCTTTATATACGGGCAGGGGCACCCCATGACACACAAGTTGATCTACGGATCTTTCCTTAGCCGCAGCGGTGCCCCTTCCACCATATTCCACTTCGTCATATCGTCATGAGCTTAGGCGAAGCCTCGCGCCGGAGAAGTCATATCGTCGCGAGCTTAGGCGAAGCCCTGCGCCGGTGGAGCATCAACATCGTCACCACGCCGTCAGGTTGACGGAACTCATCCCCGACACTTTGCCGGATCGAGTCCGGGATCGCCATCGAGCTGAACGTGTGCGTAACTCGGAGGTGCCGTGACGCTCGGTGCTTGGATCGGTCGGATCGTGAAGACGCACGACTACATCAACCGCGTTGTTATAACGCCTCCGCTTTCGGGTCTACGAGGGTACGTGGACGGACACTCTCCCCTCTCGCTGCTATGCCATCACCATGGTCTTGCGTGATCGTAGGAAATTTTTGAAATTACTACGCTCCCCAACAAGGAGCTGTCACAGCCCCTGCATCAGCCCTTGCCTCGACTTTTGCCTCGCTCATCATGTCATCATGTTTAAATTCCTAAGAAATTTGAAATGGGATGTTCAAACCCTAGCATCAAAGGAATTCACTAGGTTCAACTAAAATGTTTCCAAGTTTTCAAATGGCTTTCAAAAATGTTCATCATTTCGGGAAATGCTAGAAGCAATAACCGTAGGTGTTGCACATTTTCCATGACATATTTGGGCTCAATTAAATCATACTCTATTTGCATTTGGACATTTAAATGCTATAAAATATTTAAATGTCCAAATAATCATAAACTTAAATGTTTATTGTTGGATATATTCCAAACAAAGGGCCCGAGCAAGTTTCATGATTTTTGAGTGTGCCTAAGTATTTTTAATAAAGCCCCGACATTACGTAAGAAATAGAAAACATAACAAATTAAATAACATAGTGAGAGAGTTGGTACTGGCCACCACATGCGGCCGCCAGAGCCGGCCCAACCCACCTGGCCGATGCAGTCATCTCCTCCTCTCGCCAGAGGGACGAGGGGCGTGTGCCTCCGCGCCCACGCGTCCCATGCCACCTCCTCGCTCGCTAGCTTGCGTGGCGCCATGGACAGACCCTCGAGAGCCGCCTGGATCACTCGACCGCCCGCCTCTCCCCTCGCCTCCTTCTCGCCTCTCCACCATGGCCGAGACGCCATGCTCGCTGCTGCCATAGCCGCAGCCATCAGGCTCCCTCACCGCCTCCGAGTCCGCAAGAACCGCCGACGACCGCTGCCCGCCCCACCCTGCCCCAAGCGCTGGACGACCTGCATCTCCGGCCACTTCCCCTTCTTCCTCCTCGTCACCAAGATCTTCGCCGATTGTCAGTCCATGTGGCCTCCCGAGCCCGCCGACCCCTCTCCGACCCCTGCCAGAGCTCCTCTTCCTCTCCCTAGCTCCCGTGCTCGCTTGGCCTCCGTGAGCCGCTGCTTCCACCGCGACCAAAGCTCCCTCACCACGCCATGGCGCCATCATGGCTAGGGCCACAGGGCTCGGGCCAAGCTCACCGTTGTGCTCAGCCAAGAGCACCAGAGCTCAGATTCCACCACCAGCCCTCCTCCCATGCACCGAAGGCCGAACCCAACCCTGTCCGAACTCCGCCGCCGCAAGAGTTGCCGCTGTCATCGATTTAGTCCACTCCGCGTGAGTTGTTGCCTCCGCTGGATGCGCAAGACTCTCAGCTTCTCAGAGCCGCAAACCGCGTCCAAAACCGAGCCCTCGTGGGCGTTTTCCGGCCCTCCGCCGCTCGTTGCCGCCAAGGCCAAACCGCCAATGAAGTTGACCCGCTTGACCTGGGTTTGACTCGGTCAACGAAGGTGGGCCCAGGCCCTGCTTAATTAGCGCCGGTTTAATTAGTGTTCAATTAATTAAGTTAACTAATCAAGTCATCGACGTGTGGGCCTGTGCCTAATTAACCTAGGTTAGTGCTAACCTAACACTAAACTAACTCGTTAGTTAGTTGTTTCACCGACATGTGGGTCCCAGCCGTCAAGTTTGACCTGGCTGGCGCTTTGACCTGCCGACGCCACACTCGACGCCAGTCGACGCAGAATGCCTTTTCTCGATTTATTTTATTCAGAAATTCCGTAAAATTGCCTAAACTTCTAAAAATCATAGAAAATCAACCGTAACTCCAAATTAAATAATTTATATATGAAAAATGATCAGAAAAATCCAATCTATCCATCTGTACCATTTTCAAGCATGTTTGAACAACTTAAATCTGCTGTGTACAACAATTTGAATAAATGGCATTGAAATGCCTTATGTGGAGTTTGAATTTGAACCTAGGGTTCAAACCAACTTCATTTAACCTGTTGCTAGTTGCATTAGCTCAAACCACAGCATATTGCAATGTCACATTCATGCATCATATTGTAGCATTGCATTGATTGTGTTCTTTCTTGTTTGCCGGTGTTATCCCCTCCCGGTAGACGATGTTCCGACGACGTGTTCGATGACACCGATGAAGAACTATATTATCTTCAGAAGTGCCAGGCAAGCAAAACCCCCTTGTTCATTCCGATACAATCTCACTCTCTCGCTCCTGCTCTCTTTTACTACATTAGGACAACAACAATTCATCTGTTACTTGCTGCGGTAGCTGAACCCCTTTATCCTCTGCATGGCCTGTCATTCCACAGTAATTAGATGAAACCCACTAGCATGAGTAGGAGTTGTTTGAGCCCTGTTGTGCCTACTCATTCATGCTTGTTTTTCATGCCTGCTACTGCTTAGAGTTGAGTCAGGTCTGATTCATCGGGAATGAATTGGAATGGTGTGTGAACATGTCCTACTATGTGTGAGCTAAGTGTGTGAACACGATTTGGTAAAGGTAGCGGTGAGAGGCCATGTAGGAGTACATGGTGGGTTGTCTCATTGCAGCCGTCCTCAGGAACTGAGTTCTGTGTTTGTGATCCGTGAAACAGTTACTACCACACATTGGGATCCTTAATTGACTCTCTTGGCTTCTTAACCATCCTTGTTCTCTATCCAGGAGTTGCAACTAGTTTCTGGTGTTTGTAGGATATGTGTTGGAGGCCGTGCATAGCGCTGACCCTAGGGGTGGGCTATGATGCGTAGATACACCGTGGTCTGTGTAATCAATGCCCGCTTGGTATCTCGGGACCTCCACACATCGCTCGGGGCAGTAGTGGAAACCTCGGCCGACTCCTTATGGATGGAACCCAATAGGCGATAAACCTAGACTAGGGACTTGAGTGTTTAGGTAGGTCGTGGCCAACACCTCGCTGGGCTTCCGCTGAAGGTTGCCGAGTACATGTCGGTAAACGATTTATAAGTGGTGACAGCGCAGGTGAAGAAGTACACCTCAGGGTTATAAATGATCTATTCGAATAGCCGTGTCCGCGAGAAGGACTTCGGGTTGCCTATATCAGTTCATAGACAAGTGAAAGTGGATACTCTAAAATGCACAAGATAAGCGTGAGTGCTATGGATGGCGCTCGTAGGGAGACGGAGCGGTCCATAGTGGTGTATTGATATGGTGAATATATGGACTCGTAGCGCCACCTCAAAAAGTTACTTGCAAATGTAGTTCAGATAGCCACCGAGTCAAAGCTGGCTTGTCGCACCAAACTCCACCACCCCTTTGTTGATAATGATGCATATGTAGTTAGTTCTGATGTAAGTCTTGTTGAGTACATTTGTACTCATGTTTGCTTATTTTATGTTTTGCGAGAGACGCCGGCCTCGCTAGTAGTTCCGCTGTGGACTTCGACGCTTAGCTTGTTACCTCAGCCACGATCTTGTGCCCTCGCATGATCTGGTAGATAGTCGCTTCTCAGCCTTTTTCATTTGTAGATGTCCGTATTCGACATGTTAAGCTTCCGCTTGTGCTTGTTGCTTGTATGCTCAATGTTGGTCATGAGACCCATGTTTGTAATATCTCGCTCCTCGAGCCTAATGAATAAATATTTGAGTCGAGAGTTTTGTTGTGATGCCATGTTGTATTTACACATATTGAGCATATTGTGTGTATGTTTGAAATGCTTGGTATGTGTGGGATCCGACAATCTAGTTGTTTATCCTTGGCAGCCTCTCATATGGGGAAATGTAGTCTAGTGCTTCCTGAGCGATAGTAGTCCGCTACAGCCCGGTTCACCGGAGTCCTGCTAGCCCAAAGACTACCGCTCGACACTTGACCGGCCGGCATGTGTTTCACTTCGTTCTCGTGGTTCTGTCCCTTCGGGAAATGTCACGCGTGACATCCGAGTCCCGCCTAGCCTGCTACAGCCCGGTTACCGGAGTCCCGCTAGCCCAGTGCTACAGCCCGATTCACACGCTGATGACCGACATGCTCGATGTGATTCATGTATGCCTGTCCCCATGGGTTAGTGCCGCTTTGGGTTCACAACTAGCCATGTCGGCCCGGTTCTCTCATCATATGGATGCTAGCGACACTATCATATACGTGAGCCAAAAGGCTAAACGGTCCCGGGCCATGGTAAGGCGACACCCGTGGGAATACCGTGCGTGAGGCCGCAAAGTGATATGAGGTGTTACCGACTAGATCGATGTGACTTGGAATCGGGGTCCTGACACAACGGTGAACCTTCAAACGACGAAGAAGCGATGGCGGGCCCAGATTCCAACAAATGGCTTGAAGCCATGAAATCCGAGATATGATCCATGTATGAAAACAAAGTATGTACTTTGACAGACTTGTCCGATGATCGGCGAGCCATAGAAAATAAATGGATCTTTAAGAAGAAGACGGACGCGGATGGTAATGTGACCATCTATAAAGCTCGGCTTGTCGCTAAGGGTTATCGACAAGTTCAAGGGTTTGACTACGATGAGACCTTCTCACCCGTAGCGAAGCTGAAGTCCGTCTGAATCATGTTGGCAATTGCCGCATTCTATGATTATGAGATATGGCAAATGGACGTCAAAACAGCATTCCTTAATGGTTTCCTTAAGGAAGAATTGTATATGATGCAGCCGGAAGGTTTTGTCGATCCTAAGAATGCTGACAAGGTATGCAAGCTCCAACGCTCAATCTATGGGCTGGTGCAAGCATCTCGGAGTTGGAACACTCGCTTTGATGAGATGATCAAAGCGTTTGGGTTTACGCAGATTTATGGAGAAGCCTGTGTTTACAAGAAAGTGAGTGGGAGCTCTATAGCATTTCTCATATTATATGTGGATGACATACTATTGATGGGAAATGATATAGAACTCTTGGAAAGCATAAAGGCCTACTTGAATAAGTTTTTTTCAGTGAAGGACCTTGGAGAAGCTGCTTATATATTAGGCATCAAGATCTATAGAGATAGATCGAGATGCCTCATTGGTCTTTCACAAAGCACATACCTTGACAAGATATTGAAGAAATTCAATATGGATCAGTCCAAGAAGGGTTCTTGCCTCAGACATAAGGTGTGAGGTTGAGCACGACTCGCCTCCCCACCACGGCGTAAGACAGAGAAAAGATGAGTGTCATCCCCTATGCCTCGCCATAGGGTCTATTATGTATGCCATGCTGTGTACCGCACTGATGTAAACCTTGCCGTAAGTTTGGTAGGAAGGTACCAAAGTAATCCCGCATGGAACACCGGATAGCGGTCAAGAATATCCTGAAGCACCGAAAAGGACTAAGGATATGTTTCGCTTATGGAGGTGACGAAGAGCTCGTCAGAAGGGTTACGCCGATGCTAGCTTCGACATAGATCTAGATGACTCCAAGTCACAAGCCGATATGTGTATATTTTGAATGGTGGGGCAGTCACCGGTGCGTTGCAAGCAAAGCGCCATGGCGGGATCTACATGTGAAGCGGAGTACATGGCAGCCTCGAGGCAGCACATGAAGCAATCTGGATGAAGGAGTTCATTACCGACCTAGGAGTTATTCCCAATGCGTCGGGCCCGATGGCTCTCTTCGTGACAACATCGAGCTATTTCGCCAAGGAGCCTGTGTTTCACAAGAAGACCAGGCATATCTAGCGCCGCTCAACTCCATTCGTGAAAATGTTCAAGATGGAGACATAGATATTTGTAAAGTGCATACGGACCTGAATGTCGCAGATCCGTTGACTAAACCTCTTCCACGAGCAAAACATGATCAACACCAGAACTCTATGGGTGTTCGATTCATCACAATGTAACTAGATTATTGACTCTAGTGCAAGTGGGAGATGTTGGAAATATGCCCTAGAGGCAATAATAAAATGGTTATTATTATATTTCCTTGTTCATGATAATTGTCAATTGTTCATGCTATAATTGTGTTATCCGGAAATCGTAATACATGTGTGAATACATAGACCACAACATGTCCCTAGTGAGCCTCTAGTTGACTAGATTGTTGATCAATAGATGGTTACGGTTTCCTGACCATGGACATTGGATGTCGTTGATAACGGGATCACATCATTAGGAGAATGATGTGATGGACAAGACCTAATCCTAAGCATAGCACAAGATCGTGTAGTTCGTCTGCTAAAGCTTTTCTAATGTCAAGTATCATTTCCTTAGACCATGAGATTGTGCAACTCCGGATACTGTAGGAATGCTTTGGTGTGCCAAACGTCACAACGTGAATCGGGTGGCTATAAAGGCACACTACGGTATCTCCGAAAGTGTCTGCTGAGTTGGCACGAATCGAGACTGGATTTTGTCACCCGCAGACGGAGAGGTATCTCCGCCCACTCGGTAAGACATCATCATAATGAGCTCAATGTGACCAAGGAGTTGATCACGGATGATGTGTTACGGAACGAGTAAAGAGACTTGCCGATAACGAGATTGAACAAGATATAGGATACCGACGATCGAATCTCTGCAAGTATCATACCGTAGACAAAGGAATTGTGTACGGATTGATTGAATCCTCGACATTGTGGTTCATCCGATGAGATCATCGTGGAACATGTGGGAGCCAACATGGGTATCCAGATCCCGCTGTTGGTTATTGGCCGGAGAGATGTCTTGGTCATGTCTGCATGATTCCCGAACCCGTAGGGTCTACACACTTAAGGTTCGGTGATGCTAGAGTTGTTATGGGAAATAGTATGCAGTTACCGAATGTTTTTCGGAGTCCCGGATGAGATCCCGGACGTCACGAGGAGTTTCGGAATGGTCCGGAGGTGAAGATTTATGTATGGGAAGTCATCATACGGTCACCGGAAGTGTTCGGGGGTTTATCGGTATTGTACCGGGACCACCGAAGGGGTTCCGGGGGTCCACCGGGAGGGTCCACCTGCCCCGGAGGGCCCTATGGTCTGTATGTGGAAGGGAACCAGCCCCTAAGTGGGTTGGGCGCCATTCCCCCGTAGGGCCCATGCGCCTAGGGTTGGGGGGGACCCTAAAGGGGGCGCCCCCCTTGGCTTGGGGGGCAAGCCCCTCCCCTTGCCCCCCCGCTAGATCTCATCTAGAGGGGTCGGCCCCCTTCCCCCTTCGCCCTATAAATAGAGGGGTGGAGGGAGGGCAGCAGCACCTCATCCAAGGCGCAGCCCTACCCCTCTCCAACACCTCTTCCTCCTCCGTTAAGCTTGGCGAAGCCCTGCCGGAGAACTGCAAGCCCCACCACCACGCCATCGTGCTGCCGAAGCTCTTCCCCAACTTCTCCTCCCCCTTGCTGGATCAAGAAGGAGCATACGTCCCCGGGCTGTACGTGTGTTGAACGCGGAGGCGCCATTGTTCGGCGCTTAGATCGGAATCAACCGCGATCTATATCGTTGCGAGTACGACTCCTTCATCATCGTTCTTGTAGCGCTTCCGCGTCGCGATCTTCAAGGGTATGAAGATGGACTCCCCTCTCTCTCGTTGCTAGTCTCTCCATAGATTGATCTTGGTGATGCGTAGAAATTTTTTAATTTCTCCAACGATCCCCAACAGATCTGGGGAAGGGGGGAGCTGGCGATGGAGATTGGGTGGAGTAGTTGAGTGAAACGTGGGCGAACGGTGGGGGGGGGGGTGTTGGGGACTCCTGGTGTTGGCGGCCTAGGTGAAAAGGGTGAAAAATATCCCCAGTCGCCGCGCGTGCAGAAATGCCTATGCAAACGGTTGCCTCTAAGTGCTCGTGTGCACAAACACAATAATTTCGTTTGAAATGAAGATGTACTAATTTTGAAATGAAGACGTGAGTTCATCGTTTCGCCTCTAAATTTTCCCCACGTAAAGCAATCACAATTATACCACAGATCTGATTTGCTGGCGCATTTCAGGTCTCGTGTGCTATATGTAAGACATTTTTTGGCATTTACCGTGCATTTTGGCATATAAACCAATTCCTAGCCGGACTGCATTTCCTGTCGAAAGGGATGAGGATTGCCGTTCGATCTTGGAGCATCCAACGGTGCAGACGTACGATCCGTGGGGTTTGGGTTCTGGCCAATTAGAACGCACGACTTAGATCGCACGCACAGCAAAGGGGGGCATCGGCCACGGTTTGGTAGGCACACGGCTTTCGTGTGTGAACCGTGTGCTATTTGAAAACATTTGGGGGGGGGGCTATTTGAAAACATTTACATGTGTTGTCGAAAGGGATGAGGATCGCCGTTCGATCAAGGAGAATCCAACGGTATGAACGTACGATCCGTGGGGTTTGGGTTCTGGCCAATCAGAACGCACGACTCAGATCACGTGCGTGGCGGAGGGGGAGGGCATCAACCACTGTTTAGTGGACACACGGCTTTCGTGAGTGAACCATGTGCTCTTTGAATACATTTACATTACCTAACATCCTATTTTTGTTCGAATGAAAACATGAGTTCATCGTTTTGCCTCCAATTTTTTCCACGGTAAGAAATCATGATTGTACCCTATGGTTTGATTTTCCGGTACATTTTAGCAGGCGGCAGGCCTCGCTAGCAATCTCAAACTATGAATATGCAAAAAAAGAGATCTCGTTTGTATGTGTGTGTGTGTGTGTGTCTATATATATATATATATATATATATATATATATATATATATATATATATATATATATATATATATATATATATATATATATATATATATATAGTCGCAACTACACGTGCGTGTTAGCAAGATCATTTGTGTGTCGCTTTGTGAGTTTTCATTCATTGTGCGAGAAACGGGAAAAAACTTCAAACAGTTAGGCCACAGGGTGCGGCCAGAGGCGTAAGCCTTGTTGGTATTTTAATTTCAGGAAATGCATATAGAGTCCAGAAAATAACGAAAATCATTGTGTCACTGTCGTGTGCTCTCACGATCGCATGGAATTTTTTTGATAAAGTTTGGCACAAGTTTTGGTGCTCGCACCTTCCATACCGGAACATCTCACAAGAAGGACGATCATAGTTTCCAAAAGGAGATGCGGCACTTCGGACTACAAATCGTCTGTTACTAGCTACATTGTTCCGGCCCATTTCAGGTCGTCTGCTATGTTTAAGTCTTATTTGCACTTACCTTGCATTGCATTTTAGTGCATATATAATTAATTAAAGTAAAAAACCCTACTACAACTACATGTGGGTATCTTAGTTAGGCTATATATACTTAGGCTACTCTTAGTGGAGAGTGTCATATACTAGTATCATGCATATATATATGATACTAGTGTATGATACTACCTTTAATTAATTATAGCGCATAGTATAATACATAGAATATAGTATCATAGATCATATTTATTGCCATGCATGACACAAATTAGTATCGCATTTAACATGATATGTATCTACCTATATGTTACTCTAACCCTCTCTCTATATATTTAATTCTTTACCACATCAGCATACTTGCTATTTCCTAGTGCATAACATCGTCGGCTATGACACCACCACGATGGACAACCTTATATAGTGGGGAGTATCATATAATATATATAGTATCATGCATATGATACTAGTGTATGATACTACATACCTACCTTTATAGTGCATATATAGTATCATAGAGTAGTATATATCATAGATGACCGTATTTATGGCCATGCATGACACAAAGTAGTATATCATTTATTTTATATATATATATATATATATATATATATATATATATATATATATATATATATATATACTACTAGATTCACCTATGTTACTCGCTTCTTTGCCACATCATCATATTTGCTATTCCCGAGTACATGATACCGGCTATGATACCCCCACTATGGCCACCCTAATAAGGCTGGTCGTAATATGGGAGTATCAAGTGGTATGATGCATGCCAACTAGATTTGTTGGATGATGTGGCACACAATTAAATGAGGAAAGAGAGGGTGTGGTATCATATCATGATACCGTATCATATTAAATATTGTACTACTTTGTGTCATGCATGACAATTAATAAGGCAACCTAAGATACTAACTTATGATACTATGCATGCGCGCATTCAGAGGTATTACCGATCATATACTAGTATCGTGCATATATACTCCCTCCTTTCCGGTTTATACGCTTATCTCAAAATTTTAGTTTTTCCATTTTATAAGGCTCAATTTGGTTGTGCCCCATCACATGTTCAGATTCCAAGGTGCATTAAATCATTGCATGCAAGTATTAAGAGAAATTTGACCAATGCATGTACTTTATGCATGCATGTATTGCAATTGATACATTTGAAACCATAATTTTTGAGGAAAACAAAAGCATTAATTGGGTGTTTTTGCAAAATACAAAAAGTATTCCACCACTCACCATCTACCTTGGTTGGTGAGATTTTTGAATTGAGCCCTATAAGGCTGGTTGTAATGGGGAGTATCATATACTAGTATCATGCATATGATATATACTAGTGTATGATACTACTTTCATAATGCATAGTATCATAAGTTAGTATCTTAGGTTGCCTTATTAATTGTCCTGCATCACACAAAGTAGTACAACATTTAATATGATACGGTATCATGATATGATACCACATCCTCTTTTTGCTCATTTAATTGTGTGCCACATCATCCAGAAAGTCTAGTTGGCATGCATGATACCGCTTATGATACTACCATTACAACCAACCTAAATCGGAAAGGAGGGAGTATGATACTAGCTAGTCTAAGATATACTAGCTAATTCACTAAGAGCATGGTTAATAATACAGCCAACAGTCGGCTATAAGAAGTTGCCATGTCATATACAGCCAACCTCTTAGCGGGCATGTACAATAATAAGTTTGAAATACGTACTAGTTTATCAATAGTTGGCCCACCTTACATCCTCATAAAGTGTCTTGGGTCTTGTGTTGCAGCTGGCTCTACTAACCAAGAGCCCGCTTCTCTTCTCTCTCCTCTTCTCTTTCCTCCAACTAATAAGCACATATATATTATTCTATTCCTTATAGTCTGCTTATGTCACTCTATTGTACTTGCTCTAAGACTAGCCACAATGGAGAGTAACATACATATATCCCTAGACTATGTTACTACCTTTCATAGTGGGTAGTAACATAAGTATGGTAACATGCAAAGCCTCATTTATTAGGTTATAGACTCATATTGCATTGGGACATGTGATGTTACAGTAGCTAGCTAAGTTACTCAAACTACCTCTCTCCTCATTAACTCATTGCCACATAAGCAAATTTGTTGAGTTGGTCTCGATGTTACTGCTGAAGTTACTCCCACTGTGGCTAGTCCAATGCATAGTATCATAGAGTAGCTAGTATCATATGTAGTACTTTATTTATATTGTCATGCATGTCACGTAGTAGCATAACATTTATTATGATATGGTTTCATGATATGATACTTAACCCTCTCTTTCTTCATTTAATTCTATGATAGCTCATCAAAATTTCCTAGTTGGCATGCATGATACTAGCTATGATACCCCCTTAGTATCAGCCTAGCAAAGAAGGTGTACAGATCATTTGTGCGTCACTTTGTGAGTTTTCATCCGTTTGTTCGAGAAGCAGGGAGAAGTTTCAAACATTTCGGCCGCGAGGTGCGGCCACTGGCATAGGCCTAGTTGGTATTTTAATTACAGGAAATTCAGATGGAGTTCGGACATCATCAAAATCAATGTGTGCCCGTGGCGTGCTCTCACGACCCCATGGAAAAAAATTGGTAAAGTTTGGCATAAGTTTTGATGACCGCTCCTTCCAAACTGGAGCATCTCACATGAAGGATCATGGTTTCCAAAAGGATATGTGTCAATTCAAACTCCTGTGGTCGGTGACTTCATCGTTTGGCCTCACAAAATTTCCACAGTACGCAATCACCATTATACCACGGGTTTGATTTTCTGGCGCATTTCAGGTATCGTTAGCTATATTTAAGACATTTTTTGAGATTAACGTGCATTTTGTGCATAAAAATAAAATTACAACCGGAACTACATGTGCTATCGAAAGGGATGAGGATCGCCGTTCTATCTGGGAGCATCCAACGGTGCAAACGGGATCCGAGGGGTTTGGGTTCTAGCCAATCATAAAGCACGACTGTCGTGGGCAGGGTGTCGGGGTTTGGTCGGCACACGACTTTCATCAACGAACCGTGTGCTATTCGCAAACCAGATTGCATATTTTTGTTCACACATACTGTAGTGAGATCAATTGAGTGTGCTACCTCTATGCTATAATAACAATAATAATAATAATAATAATAATAATAATAATAATAATAATAATAATAATAACAAAAACAGTTCATATTCATTGCCTGAGCTGACAGCATATCAAGGTCAACATATTAACAGTTCTAACATCAACAGAAAACTGGGCATAACTCACAAATTCAGTACACGCTACAGTTCTAAAATGAACGAATTAAGTTGCAGGGTAGGCATAAAGACTAGTCCTATGGATTAATTCCCATATACATGGGGGAACTGGGATCATTACGTTGACCCCGAATGAACTTGGGTTTTATGATGATTTTACGCTTCTCTGTTACACGGGTGCGTGATCCCTTGGCTGGCAACTCATCAAATTCATCGTACTCATCCTCATCGGCAACATAGTCGACACCCAGTACCCTTCTCTTCCCATGCATCACTAAATGGCAGCTCTTATGCAAGGGGTCATCCACAAAGAAAATCTGGGTAGCATCGCTGGCAAGAATGAATGGGTCTGCGTGATATGCCATCGTTGTCCTGTTAACACAGGTCTTCCTGTACTCATCAATCCTTACCTGACCAAGAGGGATCCATGCGCACCTGAATAATGCTACCTTAACTTTCACATATTCAAGCTCCTCAATCTCTTTGATGGTTCCATAGTATACCCTTATATCAGCTTCACTTACAGTCATGCATTCTATTCAAACACAGCTGTTCTGATATGAGGTCTTCTAATCACGTTCCTCAGTATAGAACGTGTATCCATTCATGTCATATGCTTGGTATGTCAACACTGTAGGTGATGGCTTTTGTGCCAACCACGTAGCAATGCCATCGATGGATCCTTGTGCCAAACGATTCTCCAGCCATTCGGCGTAGTTCTTAGTGTGCTCCTTCATCTCCACATCTGATGAAGGCACCATTGGTAAGAAGCTTTGGCATATCTCCGCCAAGTGTTCTTAGGCATAAGCACTGAGAACTGGGCTATTAAGCAGCACCGTCAAATGGGCTTTATCTGCCAATTCTCCGGGTGCAGCCATTTGCATGCTAGCAAGGACCGGCTTACCTTCAGCCTTCCCTCATGGCGAGAGAGGGGCGAAACTATAGGTCTTTGTTTCATGTATTTGGTGCAAAACTCAACCACCTCCTCCGCGGTATAACCTTGTAGGATGCTTGCCTCTGGATGGTTTCGGTTCTGACAAAAGCGCTTCAGTATTCCCATGAACCGCTCGAAGGGATACATGTTGCGAAGAAACACAAGACCACAATACTTTATCTCGTCGACAAGGTGCACAATGAGATAGACCATGACATCAAAGAATGACGGTGGGAAAAACATCTCTAGGTTGGACAATATTCTTGCAATATCATCTTGCATATGATCCAACTCGTCAGGATTTACAACTTTCTGCCATAGTTGGTTGAAGAAATCACAGAGGTTAATGAGTGTGTTTCTTATATCTTTGTCCATCAGATTCCTGATGGCCACCGGGAGGATTTGTGTCAACATGACGTGGCAATCATGTGACTTCGTGTGTCCTAACTTCATTTTACCTGAGCTCACATCCACGAGACTTCTGATGTTTGCACAGTAGGAAGAGGGTGTCTTAACTGACAACAAATAGGTGAAGAGCTGTGTTTGCTTCTTTTGTACTGAAATTGTAACTCTGGCGAGCTTTGATGAATTTGTCATCATCTTCTGCTTCACTCTTGCGTTGTGATTGATCAGCAAGTATATCGAGCCGTGAACCATCACCATCCTTTCTTTTACCTTTAATCTTGAGAAGAGTACCAAGGATGCTTTCACATACGTTCTTCTCTACGTGCATGACATCGATGCAGTGACGTACACGTAGAATCTCCCAGTAAGGTAATTTCCAGAACACCGATTTCTTCTTAAACACTTGATCCTTGGGTGTTTGTTTCTCCTCAAAGGGTGGTTCTTGCCAAGCACAACATTAATTTTTTTAGCCATGTTGTGCACCACCTCCCCGTCATAGGGTCTTGGGCCCGCACCTGCCTCTACCGTACCATTAAATTCAGCTTTCATCTTTCGGTATGGGTGAGTTTTCCGTAAGAACCTATGATGACGCAAATACACTGTTTTGTGCGAGTTGGGAAGTCCTCTGCTAGCTGTCCTATCCATGCATGTGACACACCCTACATCTCCTTTTGTTTTCTGCCCCGATGTCTTGCCTAATGCCAGCATATCTTGAATGGTGTGCACCAGCATTACATGTAGACCGATAGTCTCCTTTCTGTAAGCATCATAACATTTTACAGCAGACACATCTATCCACACTGTCAGCAGTTCTTCTACCAGTAGCTGAAAGTAAATGTCGATGTCATTTCCAGGTTGCTTCGGGCCTTGGATAATCATTGACATCATAATGTATTTTTTTCTTCATACACAACCAAGGAAATAGGTTATATATGCACAGAAGCACCGACCATGTGTTGTGATTGGTGCTCATATCGCCAAAAGGATTCATCCCGTCAGTACACTCCCCGAGCCTTATACTTCTAGGATCCTTGGAAAAAAAATTCAAACTTGTTGTCGATTAATTCCCACTGAGCCCCATCTTTCGGGTGCCTCATAAACCTATCCGCAATTAGCTCATCATGATGCCACCGCAACCTCTTTGCCTCTCTAGGGTTTGCAAACAACCGCCTCAACCTTGGAATTAAAGGCAAGTACTAGACAACCTTGAACGGGATTCCTGTCTTGATCTCGTCATCCAATTTGTACTTGTCCTTTGTTCTCCTGCGCTTGTATTGTGCATGCTTGCATGTGGGACATGCACGCAAATCTTTGTACTCACCACGGTACAATATACAATTATTCATACAAGCGTGTATCTTCTGTACTTCAAGTTCCAATGGGAAAAAAAATTTCTTTGCTTCATTCGTGCTTCTGGGGAGCACATTATCTTCCGGAAGAATTTCTTTGAAAAGACCTAACATCTCTGTGAAGCCCTTGTTTGATAGACCGTTTTCTGCTTTAAATCTGAGAAGCGCCAGAGTGGCACTCAACTTGGAATATTTATTTTTGCAACCTGGATACAATTCTTTCTTGGAGTCCGCATCAATGGTTGGAAGATCCTTGTACACTATCATATCCTTTTTTGGGCCCTTGAAATCTGCAATCATAGCAGCAAAATCTGGCATATCAAGATCGTCGTCATCTGTGTCGACGTCTTGGTTTTCTAGTGGGTGTTTCGGCTTTCCAATGTTCCATTGGTAGCTTGATGCCTCTGCCCTGATGTTAGATTCAACATCCATGTGACACAGATCGGGGTTTGGCATCTCGCTGCCCTGGGTATCTTCATCCATGACCTCCTCTTCACCGTGTCTGGTCCAACGTGTATATCCATCCATGAATCCCCTAGAGACTAAGTGCATATGGACATCTGCAACTTCATGTGACTCTGTATTGGCACAATTAGTACATGGACACATGATGTAATCCGCATCACCAATTCTTCTCTTTGTACTTTCAGCCAAATTCATTAACTCTATCACGCCACTGATAAAATCTGAGGTTTTCCAATTCTTCATCCATCGAGATCGTTCCATCTGCAACACACGAATGGTAATTAAAAACAAAACAACAACATTAATACACGGATTAACTTCTGCCCAAAGATGCGTGCATAAATATCAAGGTTTTATTTTCATAATTACTGAGGGCGCTCCATGTTGTTATCCAAATGTGCAATGACAAAAATTAAGGGCCAGTCAATTTACACGCAGAGTACTAGTACAACACTACACTTAGGAATTGAATACCTTAATTAAGCCACTCACGAAAAGAATACCTTAATTAATTAGCCGCGCGACGACCTCCACCTATCAGACAGACAAGCGTGATGCGCGGCACGCCGAGATAGCAGGGTCGAGGAGCAAAGCTTAGTGCGGTTGCTGCCTGAAGTTCGACCTCCACTATCCCACCATTGACCGTGATGGATGTGCACGAATCACGTCGCCGACAACCTCGATGGTTGAGCTCCTCCTATCTCCCGCTGCAGACCGAGGATTGACCTCTTATGACGCCGCCACCGCCTACCGACCAAGGATTGACCTCTTCTCCGGTAGCCGCTGCTTAGGCCGCCGCCGCCATCTCTATATGCAGAGTGTCGGTGTACAAAAGTAGGGGCACTCCTTTCTTACCCCTTTACTTGTGCATGGGCAGTCGGAGCCGCGCCCACGACCACACTAAGTAGGGCAGAGGAGGGAAGCCGAAGGCACGAGGTGACAAGAGGCAACACCAAGACCCAGAGAACACAAAAGAGAAAGAGGGCGAGGTGGACTCCCCCGGCAAGACCCTTGCCGGGGCAGCCTCCGCGGCCCCGGCAAGAGCCTTGCCGGGGCAACTTGCCCGATACCAGCAGAGCAGGCCACCCTTGACCCCACGGCTTCCAACACCACCAACCAACTACATTGGAACCAAGGCTCGGGAGGCGCCTCTGAGGTGGCATGCAGATCTTCGTCAAGACCACAAACACACAAGATCAGATGAGGATCAGAAGACAACGACGATCCTCGGTGGGATCCTAGCCGAGGAAATCCATGAGACCCCCGGCAAGACCCTTGCCGAGATCGATCATGGTGTCACAGGCAGACCCTTGCCGGGCCCCGCAAGGCCCTTACCGAGGACACCCACGGGCCACGGCTAGGCCCGCTGCTCGCCAAGGCTCCACCACTGCCCCCATGTAATCGCCACCAACCAGCTTGAGCAGCACTGCGTGGCGACGAGCGGCCTCCATGATCGACTCAAGAAGCACTCAAGCAGGTGGCATGCAGGTCTTCGTGAAGGCTCCACCATCACGCCAGCCCAGCAGCCAGCCAACATGGCGCCATGACGCCTCGTCATCTCGGACGCGTGTCAAAGCTAGGCGAGGCGACGACAGTTGGGACGTTCTTCCTTGCCATCCCCGATAAAGTGAGAGGGGCACGTCGGCAGCGCATTAAATGCATTTGTCCAATGGTGCCATAGGATAGACTCATCCTCTGTACACCTTTCCACCTCCTGTGTGCCACTGTGGTAACCCCTTTTCCCTATAAAAGGAGGCCCAAGGCGACCAGGAGGAGGATTCGGATCTTTTGGGCAAGTTGCACCCTGTAGCTAGCTCAAGAACACAAGAACACTCAAATACATCCACCAAAGCAGGACTAGGGTATTACGCACCTTCGCGGCCCGAACCTTGGTAAACGATCTGTGTGCTTCCTGTCAGACCCGCTCTTTGCACAACCCCGCGCCTGCCAACCGTAGAAGGGATCCCAGTGATTCCATAGGTGTCAATTTCCCCCGACATCTTTGGCGCGCCAGGTAGCGGGCGCAGTTGTGAAAATCCGGTCTAGCAGTTAGCCTAGAAGTTCTTCATTGTCATGGCTCCCAAGAAGAAGGCGGCCACGGCGGTCAGTTCGTCACGGGCCGGTCGCAGACAGAACCCTAGGCGCGGCTGCAAGCACCAACATCGCCCTGGCAATCAGAGCCTGGCGAGCGGCGTCGTTCATGCGCAAGACGACGGGCCGCATGCCGCCAAATCCAGAGATGGAGCTGGGCCCGCCGCAAGCGGCGCGGGGCCCTCCGGGGGCGGTGCCGTGCTACCCACGGGTGGCGCGGCGACCTCCAAGACGCCTACGCCGGTGCCCACAGCACGCTCTTCCCATGGTGTGTGCGACGACCAGCGCCACCACGCTGGTGACCCCGGGCGCCGCCATGGGAAGAGTCATGTGCATCATCTGCAGGATGAAGGAGGCCAGCATGCCTGCCGAAGTGCTGACAAAAATGGCACACAGCCGCCGGGCCGTGATAGAGCTCCTTTTGATGTGTATAGAAGTCGGAGCGCGCCACGGTCCATGCAGCTTTCGCCGCCACCCACACCAGCAGAAGCTTTGGTGCGCGTGCAGCTGCTCCTCGACTTCCCTCCTGCTGCGGAAAAGCTCGACAAGTGGAGAGCCACCATCTGGAGCCTCATGGGCATCGCCAACAAAGGCGAGCCACGGCCAGTGGGGCCCTCAGGCCGGTGCTCTGTCGAACCACCACACGCCAGCGGTGGAGGGGCCGGAGGTGCTATGGCCATGGTGCACTCTCCTCCACGCCAGCCACCGCGGGTGTCGATCCGTCACGATGACGCTTGTGATAACATTTCCATAGCGTCGTCCGACCCACGGACCCACCGCGACCAGCGCTAAGTTCTTGGGGAGCGAGCCCATGAAGACGGCCGAACCACCATCGAGCGCCGGAACGCCACCAGTCAGATAGGCGGGCAGGGCCCGCTATGGACCACCCAACACCGGGAGGCTCCGGCGGCCTACCTTACGAGGTGGGTTGCCCAGCCTTTATCGTGAGCTGCGGCAGTTCCAGTGGTCGTCCCACCGCACGTTCAAGCCCAACGTCGACGAGAAGTACAACGGCAAGACCCACCCGTCGGAGTTCCTCAGCATCTACACCATCGCGATGCAAGTCACTGGAGCTCGCAACGACAAGGTGCTTGCCAATTACTTTCCTTGGCCCTGAAGCCCAACGTCATGTCTTGGTTGATGCACTTACCAGCGGATTCCATTTCTTCTTGGTCAGATCTGTGTCATGAGTTCGTTGGTGCCTTCACTGGAGGCCACCAAGCTCATGGCTAGGCGAGTGATTTGCATATCATTCCCCAGAAGGAAGGTGAAAACCTATGCAAGTATATATAGAGGTTCAGCCGAGTGCAATATAACATCCCAGATGTTCATCCCGCCGCTGTGATCAGCGCATTCCATCAGAATGTGCGTAACCGCAAGATGCATGAAGAGCTGGCAATGAACAAGGTCAAGGATGTGGCCGAACTTTATGTTCTGGCCGATAGGTGCGCTCGGGCTGAAGAGGGAAGGAAGTACCCCGGCGAGGACGCCGGCGCGGAAACCGACTCTACCGACGAAGACACCGCCGTCCCGACGAAGAAGGGTCGGCGCTGCAACAGGAAATGCAAGGGCATGGTCGTGCTTGCCGTCGAGGGATCCGACGACACCGGCGCTGCCAAGAAGGCCAAGGAAGACGACCCCGACAAGGAGATTGCCGGGTGCGCCGCTTGCCGGGCCTTGGTGGCTGCCGACAAGCCAGGAGGCTCCAACAAGCAGTACTGCAAGATCCATCGCACCAAAGGCCACGACCTCCATAACTGCTGACAAGTCGAGCTGCTTGCTGAGAAGCAAAAAGCCGAGTACGAGAGGCGGGACAAGGAGAAGGGTCAGGATGGTGCCAAAGGATCCAGCAAGAAAAGCGTGGCGGCTAAGGAGGCGGCCGCGGCAAGGATAGCCAACAAGAGAGGCCCGCTCGGGGCCGTGACAAGAAGCAGGAAGATGACGATCATGACGAGGATGATGAGTCCGGCGAGAATGAGTTTCAGAAGGCTACGGAGGCCATGTGCGTCGATGGTGGTGCCTCGCTGCATACTTCCCACCGCCAGCTCAAGCAGTGGGCGCGTGAGATCACAACAATGAGCCATCGCTCGACGCCGAAGTCACCAAGTGGTCCAACATGCCTATCATTTTTTGCGCCGAGGACCACCCTGATCGCACAACTGCGGTCGGGTGTTTGCCGTTGTTGGTCTCGCCAACGATACGCAACCTCAAGGTGAACAAGATGCTGGTCGACGGCGGGGCCGGTTTGAACTTGATCTCACCCATTGTGATCAAAAGGCTACAAATTTTTGATGGAGACCTCGAGGAGACGGGCACGTTTCAAGGGGTCAAACCGGGAAGGAGCCAACCGAAGGGGAAGGTCACGTTGCTTGTGACGTTTGGAGGCGAGTTGAACTACAAGATAGAGAGGATTGTCTTCGATGTAGCCAAGATCCCCTAGCCCTACAATGGCATGCTCGGCCGCTCGGCACTAGCCAAGTTCATGGAGGCGTCGCACTACGCCTACAACATGGTGAAGATGCCTGGGCCTATGACCATCATCACCGTCCCCTACGACAAGAAGGATGCGTTGATCTGTGTCGACCTACTCTACCAGGAAGCAGTTGCAGCAGCTGCCGCGAAGGCACTTGCTCCTGCCGCTGAGGCCCCGGGAGTGAAGAAGAAGATCGGCAAGACCTCTCGCACCCACTCCGGCAAGTGCACCTCTTTGGAGTGTTTTGCTATCATCGAGGACATGCCAGAAATCTCTACCGGCAAGAGCAAGAAACCCAGAGCTGCGCCGCCAGAGACCAAGAAGGTGTCCATCAAGGAGGATGGCACGGGAGGGGCTTTCACCATAAGCTCCACCCTCGACAGCAAATTGGAAAGCACGCTCGTCACTTCCCTGTGGGTGAATATTGATGTGTTTGCATGGCAAGCATATGACATCCCCGGAGTTCCTAGGGAAGTGATTGAGCACCATCTTGTTGTCTGTCCCCATGCGTGACCCGTCAAACAGAAGGTCAGGAAGCAAGCTTTGGAATGGCAGGAGTTCATCACAGAGGAGATCAGGAAGTTGGAAGCAGCATGCTTGGTGAGAGGAGTGCTCCATCCGACGTGGTTGGCCAATCCGGTGGTGGTGCGCAAGGCAAACGGGAAGTGGAGGTTGTGTATTGACTACACAGATATCAATAAGGCTTGTCCTAAGGACCCCTTCCCGTTCCCGCGCATTAACCAGATTGTTAACTCCACGGCCGGGTGTGATCTGTTATCATTCCTCGACGCCTACTCGGGCTACCACCAGATCTTCATGACAAGAGAAGACGAAGAGAAGACATCATTTTTCACCCCATGTGGTACGTATTGCTTTTTACGGATGCCTTTCGGGTTGAAGAGTGCTGGCTCGACGTTCGCAAGGGCGGTCCAAATTGGTTTTGAGCCCCACCTACATGCTACCTCTTGAGCACTGCGTTGGTTTTACCTTGAAGAGGAAAGGGTGATGCAGCAAAGTAGCGTAAGTATTTCCCTCAGTTTTTGAGAACCAAGGTATCAATCTAGTAGGAGGCCACGCACGAGTCCCTCGCACCTAAACAAACAAATAAATCCTTGCAACCAATGCGATAAGGGGTTGTCAATCCCTTCACGGTCACTTACGAGAGTGAGATCTGATAAGATATTTTTTTTGGTATTTTTATGATAAAGATGCAAAGTAAAGTAAAAGTCAATAAAAATAACTAAGTGTTGGAAGATTAATATGATGGAAAATAGACCCGGGGGCCATAGGTTTCACTAGTGGCTTCTCTCAAGAGCATAAGTATTTACAGTGGGTGAACAAATTACTGTTGAGCAATTGACAGAATTGAGCATAGTTATGAGAAATCTAGGTATGATCATGTATATATGCATTGATACGTCTCCAACGTATCTATAATTTTTGATTGCTCCATGCTATATTATCTACTGTTTTGGACATTATTGGGCTTTACAATCCACTTTTATATTATTTTTGGGACTAACCTATTAACCGGAGGCCCAGCCTAGAATTGCTGTTTTTTGTCTAATTCAGAGATTCGCAGAATATCAAATGGAGTCCAAATGGAATGAAACCTTCGGGAATGTGATTTTTGGGAAGATTATGATCTGGGAGACTTGGACCCTACGTCAAGAAACAAAAGAGGAAGCCACGAGGTAGGGGGGGGGGCGCCCACCCCCCAGGGCGCGCCCTCCACCCTTGTGGCCCCCCTGTTGCTCCACCGACGTACTCCTTCCTCCTATATATACCTACGTACCACCAAACGATCAGATACGGAGCCAAAAACCTAATTCCACCGCCGCAACCTTCTGTACCCACGAGATCCCGTCTTGGGGCCTGTTCCGGAGCTCAGCCGGAGAGGGCACCCATCACGGAGGGCTTCTACATCAACACCATAGCCTCTCCGATGAAGTCTAAGTAGTTTACTTCAGACCTTCGGGTCCATAGTTAGTAGCTAGATGGCTTCTTCTCTCTTTTTGGATATCAATACAATGTTCTCCCCCTCTCTCGTGGAGATCTATTCGATGTAATCTTCTTTTTGCGGTGTGTTTGTTGAGATCGATGAATTGTGGGTTTATGATCAAGATTATCTATGAACAATATTTGGATCTTTTCTGAATTCTTTTATGTATGATTGGTTATCTTTGCAAGTCTCTTCGAATTATCAGTTTGGTTTGGCCTACTAGATTGATCTTTCTTGCAATGGGAGAAGTGCTTAGCTTTGGGTTCAATCTTGCGTTGTCCTTTCCCAAAGGATGAGGGGCAGCAAGGCACACATTGTATTGTTGCCATCGAGGATAACAAGATGGGGTTTTTATCATATTGCATGAATTTATCCTCTACATCATGTCATCTTGCTTAAGGCGCTACTCTGTTTTTCATGAACTTAATACTCTACATGCATGCCGGATAGCGGTCGATGAGTGGAGTAATAGTAGTAGATGCAGGAGTCGGTCTACTTGTCTCAACATGATGCCTATATACATGATCATACCTAGATATTCTCATAACTATGCTCAATTCTCAAATTGCTCAACAAGAATTGCTCACCCACCGTAAAATACTTATGCTCTCGAGAGAAGCCACTAGTGAAACCTATGGCCCCGGGTCTATCTTCATCATATTAATCTTCCAATACTTAGTTATTTCCTTTGCTTTTTACTTTGATTTTATTTTACTTTGCATCTTTATCACAAAAATACCAAAATATTATCCTATCATATCTATCGATCTCACTCGTAAGTGACCGTGAAGGGATTGACAACCCTTATCGCGTTGGTTGCGAGGATTTATTTGCTTTGTGTAGGTACGAGGGACTCACAGTAGCCTCCTACCGGATTGATACCTTGGTTCTCAAAACTGAGGGAAATACTTACGCCATCTTGTCTGCATCACCCTTTCCTCTTCAAGGAAAACCAACACAAAGCTCAAGAGGTAGCAAGAAGGATTTCTGGCGCCGCTGTCGGGAGTCTATGCAAAAGTCAACATACCAAGTACCCATCACAATCCCTTATCTCCCGCATTACATTATTTGCCATTTGCCTCTCGTTTTCCTCTCCCCCACTTCACCCTTGCCGTTTTATTTGCCCTCTCTTTTTTCCGTTCGCCTCCTTTTTGCTTGCTTTTTGTTTGCTCGTGTGTTGGATTGCTTGTTTGTCACGATGGCTCAAGATAATACCAAATTATGTGACTTTACCAATACCAACAATAATGATTTCCTTAGCACTCCGATTTCTCCTCTTACCGATACTGAATCTTGTGAAATCAATGCTGCTTTGTTGAATCTTGTCATGAAAGATCAATTCGCCGGCCTTCCTAGTGAAGATGCCGCTACTCGTCTAAATAGCTTCGTTGATTTGTGTGATATGCAAAAGAAGAAAGATGTTGATAATGATATTGTTAAATTGAAGCTATTTCCTTTTTCGCTTAAAGATCGTGCTAAAGCTTGGTTTTCGTCTTTGCCTAAAAAATAGTATTGATTCTTGGAACAAGCGCAAAGATGCTTTTATCTCTAATTATTTTCCTCCCGCTAAGATCATCTCTCTTAGAAACGATATTATGAATTTTAAGCAACTTGATCATGAACATGTTGCACAAGCTTGGGAGGGGATGAAATTAATGATACGTAATTGCCCTACTCATGGTTTAAATTTGTGGATGATTATACAAAATTTTTATGCCGGATTGAATTTTGCTTCTAGAAATCTTTTAGATTCAGCCGCGGGAGGCACTTTTATGGAAATCACTTTAGGAGAAGCTACTAAACTCCTAGATAATATTATGGTTAATTATTCTCAATGGCACACTGAAAGATCTACTAATAAAAAGTGCATGCGATAGAAGAAATTAATGTTTTGAGTGGAAAGATGGATGGACTTATGAAATTATTTGCTACTAAGAGTGTTTCTTCCGATCCTAATGATATGCCTTTGTCTACTTTGATTGAGAATAATAATGAATCTATGGATGTGAATTTTGTTGGTAGGAATAATTTTGGTAACAACGCGTATATAGGAAACTTTAATCCTAGGCCTTATCCTAGTAAGTCCTCTAATAATTATGGAAATTCCTACAACAACTCTTATGGAAATTTTAATAAGATTCCCTCTGAATTTGAGACTAGTGTTAAAGAGTTTATGAATTCACAAAAGAATTTCAATGCTTTGCTTGAGGAAAAATTGCTTAAAGTTGATGAATTGGCTAGGAACGTTGATAGAATTTCTCTTGATGTTGATTCTTTAAAGCTTAGATCTATTCCTCCTAAGCATGATATCAATGAGTCTCTCAAAGCCATGAGAATTTCCATTGATGAGTGCAAAGAAAGAACCGCTAGGATGCATGCTAAGAAAGATTGCTTTATAAAAGCGTGTTCTTTAAATTTTTATGAAAACAAAGATGAAGATCTAAAAGTTATTGATGTGTCCGCTATTAAATATTTTTTGCAATATGAATCTTGATAATGATGAGACTGAATATGATCCACCTTTACCTAGAAGGCATTCCAAAAATTCAAAGTTTTTAGATCTTGATGCAAAAATTGATAAAAGTGGGATCGAAGAAGTCAAAACCCTAGATGCGGCTAAACCCACTATTTTGGATTTCAAGGAATTTAATTATGAAAGTTGCTCTTTGATTGATTGCATTTCCTTGTTGCAATCCGTGCTAAATTCTCCTCATGCTTATAGTCAAAATAAAGCATTTACTAAACATATTGTTGATGCATTGATGCAATCTTATGAAGAAAAGCTTGAGTTGGAAGTTTCTATCCTAGAAAACTTTATGATGAGTGGGAACCAACTATTAAAATTAAGATTAAGGATCATGAGTTTAATGCTTTATGTGATTTGGGTGCTAGTGTCTCCACAATTCCCAAAACTTTGTGTGATTTTCTAGATTTCCGCGATTTTGATGATTGCTCTTTAAACTTGCACCTTGCGGATTCCACTATTAAGAAACCTATGAGAAGAATTAATGATGTTCTTATTGTTGCTAATAGAAATTATGTGCCTATAGATTTTATCGTTCTTGATATAGATTGCAATCCTTCATGTCCTATTATTCTCGGTAGACCTTTCCTTAGAACGATTGATGCAATTATTGATATGAAGGAAGGGAATATTAGATTCCAATTTTCATTAAAGAAAGGCATGGAACACTTCCCTAGAAAGAAAATAAAGTTACCATATGAATCTATCACGAGAGCCACTTATGGATTGCCTACCAAAGATGGCAATACCTAGATCTATCCTTGCTTTTATGCCTAGCTAGGGGCGGTAAACGATAGCGCTTGTTGGGAGGCTGTAGCGACCCGACCTCAGATGGTCAAGCCTCTGTGTTCTAGTGTCATCCCTGGATCAGTAATGCTGACACACACAATACTCAAAGGATTTATAACAGAGTAGCAATCACACACTTATTACATCGAATGCCTCAAAAGAGAACTTATTACAATAATATGGCTTAAGGCCATCTAATGCGATAACAGCGGAAGGCTTGGAAGATAAAAGTGAGTCCATCAACTCCAACGGCATAGCTGAGCTGCATGGCAATGACCTAACGAACCTTACTCCTCGTCTGAAAAGTCTGCAACATAATACGTTGTAGCCCGAGAAGGGGTCAGCACATGGAATATGCTGGCAATATAACACAATAGAGCAGGAACAGAATAATGCTATCACTACATGCATATATGGCTGGTGGAAAGCTCTATGGTTATAGTTTTGCGAAAAGCCAATTTTTTCCTACAACAAAGGAATATATTTATATTTAACTATCATGGTGGTTGAAACATTGAGAAGGTATAACCCCAACTCAATCCCAATTAAAGTAGTTAACAACCCAACAATATTATTTAAGAGTGATGAGATACATGTGATAATCAAGTACTAGATACTCAAATTGTCCATAACCGGGGACACGGCTAACCATGATTAGATTGCACACTCTGCAGAGGTTTGCGCACTTTTCCCCACAAGACTCGATCGCCTCCGTTGAAATCTCGCACTACATGGTGTTTGAGAAATGGATGACCGAGACATAGTCTTTCAGAAACATTAACTCTCTACTCCGGGTAGACCATACCAAACCTACAAACCCACTACCTGCTGATCTACCTCTTCAAGAGCTTCACGTAACTTACTCAACTATGCTACAACCCATAGTAGCTTGTGGCTGCACACGGAAGTTTCTAGCATGAATAATCTCAGTTCCCTTTGAGCCTGGGTGGCGGTCCATAGGAAGATCACACGGTACCCCGGATTTCCAAAATAAAATGACAACACCGGGTTCCCTGTGCCTCAATCCACCCAGATGTGTATTAAAGTTGCCACGTTAAATTAAACCATTAATTAACATTCTCACATATGTCATGGATTCACTCAAACCCAAACCACGTCTACGAGCATAGCATAGCAATATAAGCAACACGTAGAAGTAACTCCCAAGGGTTTGATAGTAACAGGGCAATAGGTTCTACGTAAACTACTACTTCCCAACCCAAAAGTTAATGACATCCTAACCATGCAATGTTTGAGTTTTGAGCTAATGCATAAAAACTGGGTATGAAAAGAGTATGATCAAAGTGTTACTTGCCTTGCTGACGATCCGCGAATCCTAGAAACTCGTAGTAACACGCTTCGCACTCCGGGAATTCTATCGCAAGCAAACAATAACATACATAAGCAACAAGCAAAGATGCACAAGCAAAACTTCAACTAAAAGAGGCTGACCAGAAAGTTCAACTTAAGAACTCCGGTTCGCAAAAAGAATCAAACCAAACGGAGCAACGAAACTCAAACGGCGAAAGAAACAAGATCCGTTTTACTAATCTGAACTAGGGTCAAATTTTACAGAGGCAAAAACTTGTTTGAGTTGATTATTCGGAAAGAGGGTTTCGATACAAAACTCTAGGCGCTTGAATTGCCTGATTCCGATAAACGAGCGAAAAGTTATACTAGATCAAAAATCGGATCAGAAATCGCGATCAGAAAAATCACGGAATAAATCCGAGAAAAAGAGAAACGACGAACAGCTTAACGAACGAACGTTTGTTATCTGAACCTAAACGAAGAACGCGTTTGTTAAGACGAACAAACAAGCGAACGCTCGCTAAATAAATAAACCGGAGAAATAAACCGATCTATTTAAAAAAACAAAAACCTAGAGTTTTAAAAAAAACCGAAACGGTTTTTCTCAGAAAACCGGGGCGGCGGCTACCTCGCGAACTCCGGCGGCTCGGACTCACGGGTGGGTCAAGGCACGGCGGCGGCGGTTCGGTGGCGGGCGGGCGGGCGGCGGCGGAGGCGGCACAAGGCGGGCGGGCGGCTCACTCGGCGGCGGGGTAGTCGGGCGGCGGCTCGGCTTGGGGGGCTCCTAGGGGCCCCGGCTGGTATTTAAAGGGGAGAGGTGCGGCGGCTTGGGGAGGGGCAAGCGGCAGCGGTGGTTGGGGAGTCCGCCGACACGGCGGCGGGCGGGCGGTTGGGTTGCCTGGCTCGGGCCTCGCCCGGTCAAAAGTGCGCGCTAATTTTTTTTAAATAAATTCCTTCAAGACTTAGAAAAATCCTAGAAAAATAAATAAAAATCTAAAAATGCCAAAACAAATTTTCACCATCTAAATGAAATATTTAGAACGAGATGAACATTTTCTTGGCCCTAAAATGCAAATTTTGAAAACATGCAATTTTCTAATGCAAATAAAATCCAAATAAAAATCAAATAAAATCCAACAAATGATTTTAACATTTTTCCTCCAATATTTCAATTGTTTTGAAGAAGTCATATTATCTCCCCTCATTTATTTTATTATGAAATATTTTTCAGAGAGAAAGAAATAATTAA
This sequence comes from Aegilops longissima, assembly GCA_021605205.1. Classification (NCBI taxonomy): domain Eukaryota; kingdom Viridiplantae; phylum Streptophyta; class Magnoliopsida; order Poales; family Poaceae; genus Aegilops; species Aegilops longissima. Next base: position 144,051,172 of record CM038677.1, on the reverse strand, counting down.
AATAAAAAATCCTCGTTTTCACTATTTGATAAAAATCAAATATGAAAACCGGAAAATCCCCAACTCTCTCCGAGGGTCCTTGAGTTGCTTAGGATTTCGAGGATTTTGGAACGAAGATGCAATAAAATATTATATGCATGGATGACCTATGTATAACATTCCAAATTGAAAATTTAGGATGTTACAAACCTACCCCCCTTAAGATGAATCTTGTCCTCGAGATTCGGGTTGGCTAGAAAATTGGTGCGGGTGGTCCTTCGGAATATCATCCTCTCGTTCCCAGGTGGCTTCCTCCTCGGTATGGTGGCTCCACTGAACTTTGCAAAACTTGATAACCTTGCTGCGAGTGACTCGGCTCGCAAAGTCAAGAATCTTTACTGGCTTCTCCTCATAAGTCAAATTACTGTCCAACTGAATCGCCTCCAGGGGTACTGTATCTCTTAATGGTATATCAGCCATCTCAGCATGACACTTCTTCAACTGTGAGACGTGGAACACATCGTGAACTCCTGAAAATCCTTCAGGTAACTCCAGCTTGTAGGAAACTTCTCCCATCCGTTCCAAAACACGATACGGTCCTACAAATCTCGGGGCTAACTTTCCTTTAACTCCCAAGCGTTTCACTCCTCGCAAGGGAGATACTCGCAGATATGCTCTGTCTCCGATTTCATAGGTTACCTCCTTGCGTTTTGTGTCTGCATAACTCTTCTGCCTGGACTGAGCAATCTTCAATCTGTCACGGATCAGTTTAACCTTGTCCTCCGACTCTTTGATCAAATCTGGTCCGAACAGTTGTCGTTCTCCTACCTCATCCCACATCAACGGCGTTCTGCATCTGTGTCCATACAGAGCTTCGAACGGTGCCATCTTCAAACTGGCTTGGTAGCTATTGTTGTATGAGAACTCGCGAAGGCAAATTGTCATCCCAACTAGATCCATAATCTAGCGCACAGTTCTCAACATGTCCTCCGAATCTGGTTGACTCTCTCTCGTCTGTCCATCCGCTGCGGGTGAAATGTTGTATCAACTCCAATCTCGCACCTGTGGTCCGTGTAACCGATGCGAAAACTTTGAAGTAAACTGTGTTCCTCTATCTGATACGATGGTCCTCGGAACTCCATGCAAACATACGATCCTGGACATATATATCTTGGCCAACTTTGCACTTGTGTAAGTTGTTTTCACTGGGATGAAGTGAGCCACTTTGGTCAAGCGATCCACTACTACCCATATTGAGTCATATCCTGCTTTGGTCCTGGGCAATCCGGTGATAAAGTCCATGCCAAGTTTATCCCACTTCCATTCGGGTATTGGCATAGGCTGTAACAGTCCTGGTGGCTTCTGATGCTCTGCCTTCACTCTCTGACATACATCACATACAACTACATACTCGGCAATATCCTTCTACATACCAGTCCACCAGAAACATTCTTTCAAATCCAAATACATCTTGGTGTTTCTGGGGTGTATCGAGTATGGTGAGTCATGAGCCTCCTGAAGTATTAACTTCCTGATTTCTGGGTTATTAGGCACATAAACTCGATCCTCAAACCATAAGGTATCATGCTCATCCTCGCGAAAACCTTTGGCCTTTCCTTTGCTCATCTTCTCCTTTATCTCAGCAATCTCTTTTTCTTCCTTCCGAGCTTCTCGAATCTTGTCCAACAATGTAGACTGAATTTCCATTGTTGCAATGAAACCTCTTGGAACAATCTCCAACTGAAGTTCCATGATATCTTCAGCTAACTCTTTTGGCAATCCCTTACTTTCAAGGATATTAGCGCAACTCTTCCGGCTCAAAGCGTCTGCTACGACATTGGCCTTTCCTGGATGATAGTGTAGCTTCATATTGTAATCCTTTATAAGTTCCAACCATCTCCTCTGTCTAAGGTTCAACTCCTTCTGTGTGAAAATGTACTTCAAACTCTTATGATCCGTGTACACATCGCAACGGTTTCCAATAAGATAATGTCTCCAAGTCTTCAATGCATGCACTACCGCTGCTAGCTCCAAATCATGCGTGGCATAGTTCAACTCATGGGGCTTCAGTTGTCGTGAGGCATACGAAACAACCTTTCCGTCCTACATAAGCACACATCCAAGTCCCAAGCGTGAGGCGTTACAATACACTTGAAACTCCTTATGTATATCTGGCAATGTTAGCACTGGGGCTGTAGTCAAACGTTTCTTCAACTCCTGAAAACTTGCCTCGCAATCCTCTGTCCATTTAAACTTAGTATCCTTCTTCAGCAATTCAGTCATTGGTTTAGCAATCTTGGAAAAATTCTCAATGAATCTCTGATAATATCCTGCGAGTCCAAGGAAATCATGGATCTCGCCAACCGGTGGGTGCCAACCATTCGATGGATCGATCGAACCTCATCGATCTACTGCTATACCTTCTCCCGATATAACATGTCCAAGAAATCCAACTTCCTTCAACCAAAACTCGCACTTGCTGAATTTGGCATATAACTGGTGTTCCCTGAGTTTCTCGAGAACTAAACGCAAATGCTCCTTGTGCTCCTCTTTGTTCTTCGAGTATACCATAATATCATCAATAAACACCACAACAAATTGTCCAAATATTCCATGAACACCTTGTTCATCATACTCATGAAATAGGCAGGGGCGTTAGTCAGTCCAAACGACATGACCGTATACTCGTATAATCCATATCGCGTGGTGAACGCTGTCTTTGGTATATCCTTCTCTCGAATCTTCAACTGATGGTATCCTGATCGTAAATCGATCTTCGAAAACACCTTAGCTCCTTGCAGCTGATCAAACAGATCATTGATCATCGGTAGTGGATACTTGTTCTTTATCGTTACTTCATTCAAGGCTCGGTAATCAACAACCATCCATAGGAATTTATCCTTCTTCTCCACCAAAAGTACTGGAGCTCCCCAAGGTTATGAACTCCTTCGAATATAACCTTTCTCCAACAACTCCTTGATCTGTTTCTTAATTTCCTCCAGATCATTTGCGGGCATCCGATAGGGTCTCTTGGATATTGGCCATGTACCTGGCAATAGCTCTACCAGGAACTCGATGTCTCTATCCGGTGGCATGCCTGGTAATTCCTCTAGGAAAACATCCGGGTAATCCTTTACTACAGGCACTTCCTCCTGAACAACTCCCGTGAGGGCATTCACTTGGCTCCTCCTAGGCACATGCATAGATACATACTTAATCCTCTTTCCCTCTGGGGTGGTAAGATAAATTGATTTGCTAGCACAGTCAATGCTTCCTCTATACTTTGACATCCAGTCCATACCTAATATCACATCCAATCCTTGTGACTCCAAGATAATTAGGTCGGACGGAAAAACATGTGTGCCAATGGTTAGGGGTATCTGGTTGCACCATCTGCTAGCCATGTACTCTGCTCCAGGCGAGCTCACTAAAAGAGGGGTCCTAAGGGTTTGGGTTGGTAGCTTAAACTTATCCACGAATCCCCTTGATATATATGAATGTGATGCACCAATATAGAAAAGAACAAGAGCGGTAAATGACTTAACCAAAAACTTACCTATCACCATGTCCGGCTGCTCTTCAACTTCCTCCATGTTAACGTGGTTCACTTGTCCTTTGTTGAATGGATTGGGCTTCTTCCCAGCGCTCCCATTTCTGTTTCCATTCCTTCCCTCAGGGCAATCATTGGCATAGTGCCCTGTCTTACCGCACTTAAAGCAAGTAACTTGACTTAGGTCCCTTTTGGCGGGTGTAGCTGGGTTTGAGCAGTTCTGATTGCTATTAACTCCGTTCCCATTTCCATTCTTGGCACCATTGTGGTTATGCGATCCTCCTCCAGTGTGGTTGTGACCTCCATGATTATGAACAAGTCCTCCCGAGTTCGGGGTTAAGCGGGGCTTCTGTTGAGCTCCTGAATTATACTTACCTTGTCCATACTTCCTCTTACGACTCTCAATTTGCTGCTGCTTTCCTTCAATCATAAGGGCCTTGTCTACCAACTCCTGGTAGTTGTTGAAAGTTGCCACCATCAACTGCATGCTCATCTCATCATTCAGCCCTTCCATAAACTTCTCCTGCTTCGCGGCATCTGTGGCCACATCATCAGGGGAATAGCGTGATAACTTGCTAAAATCATCCATGTACTGAGCTACAGTACGGTTCCCCTGGCGTAAGTTGCGAAACTCGCGCTTCTTCATCTGCATGGCTCCAGTTGAGACATGGGCCGTGCGAAAAGCTTGCTGAAACTGGTCCCAAGTGACATTGGCTATAGGAAAAGTAGCCGTGTAATTCTCCCACCATGCGGCTGCTGGTCCATCCAATTGATGTGCGGCAAAGCGCACCTTCTCAGCATCTGTGCATCCTGCGGTGGTTAACTCCCTTCCAATACGGCGTAGCCAATCATCAGCAACTATTGGCTCGATGCTACAGGAAAACACCAGCGGCTGTAACCTTAGGGAACGGGCTAAATTGTCCACTGGCGGCGGGTTATTGTTGTTGTTGTTGCCCTGGTTCTGAACTACAATTGCATCAAGGCATTTTGCTGCTGGATCAACTGGGTGAGCTCCGGTGGGAAAGCAAAACCGGTGTCACGTCTCGGAGGCATCTGATGGGTTTAGATGGAAGAGATTAGAATAGAAAAAGGTCTAATGAGAAAACACTACCCATATGCATATGAGGAAAACACACTCATTTCACTCAATCAAGCAAGGGCATACAACGGTCTAGGACTATCGCAAAAGTGCTCAACTACTATTAGATACATGGGGGAAAATACTATTAATCTATGGTGGTCATCTAGAAATTTTGATCGGTGGAAGACTCCATGATGTCTGCTCCAGCTTCGTCTTCGTATTCATCATCACTTGGATCGAAATCGGTGTCGTCGATGATGATGTAGTTGTCTGGGTAAGTGGGGTCGTCGTCTTCTTCCTCCGGTGCTGGTCCTCCCATGAATACTCCGATCTTCTTAACTAGGTCGCCGTTCTTCTCCAGTAGTGTCTTGATTTCCTCCTCATATCCATCGCGTGTAAACTTGAGTTCTTCCTCCAGCTCGATGATCCTGGTCTTCGCCTTCTTCAATTCCATCATGTCTGCGCACATCTGGTTCTCCTGACGTTGAATGTGCTGGTTTAGCTCCTGGATGAAAGCTGCAATGGATCTATCCTTGGTGCTGATTACTTCCCATTGCTCGTTGATACGTCTCCAACGTATCTATAATTTTTGATTGCTCCATGCTATATTATCTACTGTTTTAGGCAATATTGGGCTTTATTATCCACTTTTATATTATTTTTGGGACTAACCTTTTAACCGGAGGCCCAGCCAGATTTGCTTGTTTTATGCCTATTTCAGTGTTTCGAGGAAAAGGAATATCGACGGAGTCAAACGGAACGAAATCAACTGGAGAAGTTATTTTGGAAGGAAACCCACCTGATGGACTTGGACCCCACGTCCGAAGATACGGAGGTGCTCACGAGGGTGGGGGCGCGCCACCCCCGGCGCGCCCCGCCTCGTGGGGCCCCGTAGCTCCACCAACATACTCCTTTCACCCATATATACCGTCGCATCCTAAAAATTCCAGAACAGAAGATAGATCGGGAGTTCCGCCGCCGCAAGCCTCCAGAGCCACCAAAAACCAATTGGGACCCCTTTCCGGTACCCTGCCGGAGGGGGGATCCATCTCCGGTGGCCATCTTCATCATCCCGGTGCTATCCATGACAAGGAGGGAGTAGTTCACCCTCGGGGCTGAGGGTATGTACCAATAGCTATGTGTTTGATCTCTCTCTCTCTCGTGTTATTGAGGTGATACGATCTGGATGTATCCCGAGCTTTGCTACTGTAGTTGGATCTTATGATGTTTCTCCCCCTCTACTTTCTTGTGATGAATTGAGTTTCCCCTTTGAAGTTATCTTATCGGATTGAGTCTTTTATGAGAACACTTGATGTATGTCTTGCCGTGATTATCTGTGGTGACAATGGGATATCATGTGCCACTTGATGTATGTTTTGGTGATCAACTTGCGGGTTTCGTGACATTGGGAACCTATGCATAGGGGTTGGCACACGTTATTGACTCTCCGGTAGAAACTTTGGGGCACTCTTTGAAGTACTTTTATGTTGGTTGGATGAATCTGAGATTGTGTGATGCATATCTTATAATCATGCCCACGGATACTTGAGGTGAAAATGGAGTATCTAGGTGACATTAGGGTTTTGGTTGATTTGTGTCTTAAGGTGTTATTCTAGTACGAACTATTTTATAGATTGATCCGAAAGAATAACTTTGAGGTGGTTTCGTACCCTACCATAATCTCTACATTTGTTCTCCGCTATTAGTGGCTTTGGAGTGACTCTTTGTCGCATGTTGAGGGATTGTTATATGATCTATCTATGTTATTATTGTTGAGAGAACTTGCACTAGTGAAAGTATGAACCCTGGCCTTGTTTCCTATCATTGCAATACCGTTTACGCTCACGTTTATCACTTGTTACCTTGCTGTTTTTATTATTTCAGCTTACAAAAACCTATATCTACCGTCCATATTGCACTTGTATCACCATCTCTTCGCCGAACTAGTGCACCTATACAATTTACCATCGTATTGGGTGTGTTGGGGACACAAGAGACTCTTTGTTATTTGGTTGCAGGGTTGTTTGAGAGAGACCATCTTCATCCTACACCTCCCACGGACTGATAAACCTTAGGTCATCCACTTGAGGGAAATTTGCTACTGTCCTACAAACCTGTGCACTTGCAGGCCCAACAACGTCTACAAGAAGAAGGTTGTGTAGTAGACATCAAGCTCTTTTCTGGCGCCGTTGCCGGGGAGGCTAGGTAAGTGAAGGTATATCTTTAGATCTTGCAATTGAATCTTTTTGTTTCTTGTTTTAGCACTAGTCTAGTTTATAAAAGAAAACTACCAAAAAAATGGAATTGAGTTTGTCTCATACGCTTCATCTTTTTAATATCTTTCGTGAGTATGATGGGAAGGAAAATTGTGCTCAAGTACTAGAAGAAGAATTACATAGAATTCTTGGCATGAAATATGTGAATGATGAGCATGATTGCAATGTTGTTAGTATGAATTCCTTGAATATCCACGATGCTAATGATATGCAAAGCCACAAGCTTGGGGATGCTATGTTTGATGAAGATGATATTTTTTGTCCCCCCAAGCTTTGATGAGAAAATTTACTATCATGAAAGCATGCCTCCTATCTATGATGATTATTGTGATGACACATATGCTTTAAAGAATAATGATAACCATGAAACTTGTCATCTTGATCTTAATTTTCAATCACATGATAGCTATTTTGTTGAGTTTGCTCACACTATTATTCATGAGAAGAATTTTGCTTATGTGGAGAGAAGTAAAAATTCTATGCTTGTAGATCATGAAAAGAATGCTTTAGGTGCTGGTTATATTGTTGAATTCATTCATGATGCTACTGAAAATTATTATGAGAGAGGATCATATGCTTCTACATATTGCAATAATATCAAGTTTCCTCTCTATGTGCTCAAAGTTTTGAAGTTATGCTTGTTTTACCTTCCTATGCAAGTTGATTATTGTTCCCATAAGTTGTTTGCTCACAAAATCCCTATGCATAGTAAGTGGGTTAGACTTAAATGTGCTAGTCATATTCTTCATTATGCTCTCTTTATGTTTCAATTCCTATCTTTTATGTGAGCATCATTGAAATCATAATGCCTAGCTAGGGGCGTTAAACGATAGCGCTTGTTGGGAGGCAACCTAATTTTATTTTAGTTTCTTGGTTTTTGGTTAAGTTTAGGAATGAATAATCCATCTAGATTCTGCTTGGATGTGGTTTTATGTTTTAATTAGTGTTTGTGCCAAGTAGAACCTTTGGGAAGACTTGGGTGAAGTCTTTATGATCATGCTGTAAAAAACAGAAACTTTAGCAATCACGAGATTAGCTATAACTTTTTACTGGAGAGTGCTATTTAGTTGATTCTTTTTTAAAATGATTACTAGAAAATTCCTCAGGTCCACCAATTTATTTTAGAATTTGTGGAGTTCCATAAGTATACGTTTGATATAGATTACTACAGACTGTTCTGTTTTTGACAGATTCTGTTTTCCGTGTGTTGTTTGCTTATTTTCATGAATCTATGGCTAGTAAAATAGTTTATAAACCATAGAGAAGTTGGAATACAGTAGTTTTAACACCAACATAAATAAAGAATGAGTTCATTACAGTACCTTTAAGTGGTGTTTTGTTTTCTTTCGCTAACGGAGCTCACGAGTTTTCTGTTAAGTTTTGTGTTGTGAAGTTTTCAAGTTTTGGGTAAAGATTCGATGGACTACGAAATAAGGAGTGGCAAGAGCCTAAGCTTGGGGATGCCCAAGGAACCCCTAGGTAATATTCAAGGACAACCAAGAGCCTAAGCTTGGGGATGCCCCGGAAGTCATACCCTCTTTCATCTTCGTTCATCGGTAACTTTACTTGGAGCTATATTTTTATTCACCACATGATATGTGTTTTGCTTGGAGCGTCATTTTCTATTGTTAGTATTTGCTTGATGTTAGTTAGAATAATGTTTTGCATCTTTATTTTCAATAAAAATTTCAAGGATAGCCTTTCCCATGCTTATTTTGCTACTATACTTGTTGCTGTTTAAAAACAGAAAGTTTACCGCTGTTGCAAAAATTCCCTAGAAAAGTCAGAGAGTGGTATAATGTTGAATATTTTTGCATATTGAGCTCTGATAAATTTATTACAGTGGGAATTTTAGTTAATAATTTTTGGAGTTAGGGAAAAGTATGATGAATCTTGCATTCTTTACAGACTATACTGTTTTGGCAGATTGTTGTTATGTTTGCATTGTTTGCATATGTTTGCTTGTTTAATGGTTCTATTTGAGGATAGGAGTATTAATTATGCAGAGTCATTTAGTATGCAATGTTGAATAATAATTTAAGTTATTTGTTACAGTAGAAAATGATAAGGTTTTGCATTGGTTTATACTAACCTATCTCACGAGTTCTTGTTGAGTTTGTTGTGAATGAAGCTTTTGGTAAAAAGAGAAACCATGATATGAGAGGAATTAAGAAGACACAAAAGTTCAAGATTGAGGATGCCCAAGGCACCCCAAGATAATATTTCAAGAAGTCTCAAGCATCTAAGCTTGGGGATGCCCCAGTAGGCATCCCACCTTTCTTCTTCAACAACTATCGGTTAGTATCGGTTGAGCCTAAGTTTTTGCTTCTTCACATGGGCGATGCTATCCTTGCATTGTCATTTTATTTAGCTTTGCTTGCTGTTTGAATAAAGTATCAAGATCTGAAATTCTTAAATGTTGGAGAGTCTTCACATAGTTGCACAATTATTCGACTACTCATTGATCTTTACTTATATCTTTCGGAGTAGTTTGTCATTTGCTCTAGTGCATCACTTATATCTTTTAGAGCACGGTGGTGGTTATATTTTTTAGAAATAGATGAACTCTCATGCTTAACTTATATTATTTTGAGAGTCTTAAGTAGCATGGTAATTTTCTTAACTAATCATAATATGCTAAGCATACAAGATTTGTAATAATTCTTATGAGTGTGTTGAATACTAAGAAAAGATCGATACTAGATAATTGTTTTGAGATATGGAGGTAGTGATATTAAAGTCATGCTAGTTGAGTAGTTGTGAATTTGAGAAATACTTGTGTTAAAGTTTGCAAGTCCCGTAGCATGCACGTATGGTTAAAGTTGTGTAACAAATTTGAAACATGAAGTGTACCTGGCTTGTGCATCCTTATGAGTGGCGGTCGGGGACGAGCAATGGTCTTTTCCTACCAATCTATCCCCCTAGGAGCATGCGCGTAGTACTTGGTTTTTGATGACTTCTAAATTTTTGCAATAAGTATATGAGTTCTTTTGACTAATGTTGAGTCCGTGTATTATACGCACATTTACATTTCCGCCTTTGCTAGCCTCTTCGGTACCGTGCATTGCCCTTTCTCACCTTGAGAGTTGGTGCAAACTTCGCCGGTGCATCCAAACCCCGTTATACGATACGCTCTATCACACATAAACCTCCTTATATCTTCCTCAAAACAGCCACCATACCTACCTATTATGGCATTTCCATAGCCATTCCGAGATATATTGCCATGCAACTTTCCACCGTTCCGTTCATCATCATCGTGACATACTTTACTTTTGTCATATTGCCATTGCATGATCATGTAGTTGACATCGTATTTGTGGCAAAGCCACCATGCATTAGTTTTCATACATGTCACTCTTGATTCATTGCACCATCCCGGTACAGCGCCGGAGGCATTCATATAGAGTCATATCTTGTTCTAGTTTCTAGTTGTAATCCTTATGTTGTAATCAATAGAAGTGTGATGATCATCATTATTAGAGCATTGCCCAAAAAAAAGAGAAAGGCCAAAAAAAAAGAAAGGCTAAAAAAAAGAGAAAGGCCAAAAAAAATAAAATAAAGAAAGGCCCAAAAAAAAGAAAATAAAAAGGGCAATGCCACTATCTCTTTTTCCACACTTGTGCTTCAAAGTAGCACCTTGTTCTTCATATAGTGAGTCTCATATATTGTGCTTCAAAGTAGCACCATGTTTTTCATATAGTGAGTCTCATAAGTTGTCTTGTTCATACTAGTGGGAATTTTTCATTATAGAACTTGGCTTGTATATTCCTACGATGGGCTTCCTCAAAATGCCCTAGGTCTTCATGAGCAAGCAAGTTGGATGCACACCCACTAGTTTTCTTTTGTTGAGCATTCATAGCTCTAGTGCATCCGTTGCATGGCAATCCCTACTCCCCATGTTGACATCAATTGATGGGCATATCCATAGCCCGTTGATTATCCTCGTCAATGTGAGACTTTCTCCTTTTTTGTCTTCTCCACACAATCCCCATCATCATATTCTATTCCACCCATAGTGCTATATCCATGGCTCACGCTCATGTATTGCATGAATGTTGAAAAAGTTTGAGATTATTTAAGTATGAAACAATTGCTTGGCTTGTCATCGGGGGTATAGAAGTTGGGAACATCTTTGTGTGACGAAAATGAAGCATAACCTAACTATATGATTTTGTAGGGATGAACTTTCTTTGGCCATGTTATTTTGAGATGACATAATTGCTTAGTTAGTATGCTTGAAGTATTATTATTTTTATGTCAATATGAACTTTTGTCTTGAATCTTTCGGATCTGAATATTCATATCATAAGTAAGAAGAATTACATTGAAATTATGCCAAAGTAGCACTCCGCATCAAAAATTCTTTTTTATCATTTACCTACTCGAGGACGAGCAGGAATTAAGCTTGGGGATGCTTGATACGTCTCCAACGTATCTATAATTTTTTATTGCTCCATGCTATATTATCTACTGTTTTAGGCAATATTGGGCTTTATTATCCACTTTTATATTATTTTTGGGACTAACCTATTAACCGGAGGCCCAACCCAGATTTGCTGTTTTATGCCTATTTCACTGTTTCGAGGAAAAGGAATATCAGACGGAGTCAAAACGGAACGAAATCAACTTGAGAAGTTATTTTTGGAAGTAAGCCCACCTGATGGACTTGGACCCCACGTCAGAAGATACGGGAGGTGCTCACGAGGGTGGGGGGCGCGCCCACCCCCCCGGGCGCGCCCCCTGCCTCGTGGGGCCCCCGTAGCTCCACTGACGTACTCCTTTCACCCATATATACCGTTGTACCCTAAAACTTCCAGAACAGAAGATAGATCGGGAGTTCCGCCGCCGCAAGCCTCCAGAGCCACCAAAAACCAATTGGGACCCCTTTCCGGTACCCTGCCGGAGGGGTATCCATCTCCGGTGGCCATCTTCATCATCCCGACGCTATCCATGACGAGGAGGGAGTAGTTCACCCTCGGGGCTGAGGGTATGTACCAGTAGCTATGTGTTTGATCTCTCTCTCTCGTGTTCTTGAGGTGATACGATCTTGATGTATCCCGAGCTTTGCTATTGTAGTTGGATCTTATGATGTTTCTCCCCCTCTACTTTGTTGTGATGAATTGAGTTTCCCCTTTGAAGTTATCTTATCGGATTGAGTCTTTTATGAGAACACTTGATGTATGTCTTGCCATGATTATCTGTGGTGACAATGGGATATCATGTGCCACTTGATGTATGTTTTGGTGATCAACTTCCGGGTTTCGTGACATTGGGAACCTATGCATAGGGGTTGGCACACGTTCTTGACTCTCCGGTAGAAACTTTGGGGCACTCTTTGAAGTACTTTTATGTTGGTTGGATGAATCTGAGATTGTGTGATGCATATCGTATAATCATGCCCACGGATACTTGAGATGACAATGGAGTATCTAGGTGACATTAGGGTTTTGGTTGATTTGTGTCTTAAGGTGTTATTCTAGTACGAACTCTTTTATCGATTGATCCGAAAGAATAACTTTGAGGTGGTTTCGTACCCTACCATAATCTCTACGTTTGTTCTCCGCTATTCGTGGCTTTGGAGTGACTCTTTGTCGCATGTTGAGGGATTGTTATACGATCTATCTATGTTATTATTGTTGAGGTAACTTGCACTAGTGAAAGTATGAACCCTAGGCCTTGTTTCCTATCATTGCAATACCGTTTACGCTCACGTTTATCACTTGTTACCTTGTTGTTTTTATTATTTCAGATTACAAAAATCTATATCTACCGTCCATATTGCACTTGTATCACCATCTCTTCGCCGAACTAGTGCACCTATACAATTTACCATCGTATTGGGTGTGTTGGGGACACAAGAGACTCTTTGTTATTTGGTTGCAGGGTTGTTTGAGAGAAACCATCTTCATCCTACGCCTCCCACGGATTGATAAACCTTAGGTCATCCATTTGAGGGAAATTTGCTACTGTCCTACAAACCTGTGCACTTGCAGGCCCAACAACGTCTACAAGAAGAAGGTTGTGTAGTAGACATCACTCGTCTCGGCGCCCACATATTTGATAGATGGTGTCCTTAAGCTCCTTGCTGTAGACTTCTCCAATGCGTCCCATGGTAATGTGGGCTGCCTAGCTCTTGCCTAGACTCCAGGTGGGTGCTTCGAAAGAAAATTCTATTGGTTTAGAAGTTGGCGAGAACGTCCTTCCTGGAACTTGTACTTGAATCATCCAACGCTCCTCTTCTGGTAAGGTGGCGTTGTACGTCCCGGTGAAGCTTGGTATTCCAATGTTCAAGTACCTAGTGACTTCCTTCAAGTGGCGTCCGAAAGGTGTGTCTTCATCCGGTTGTGCAAACTTGTTCTTCATCTCCGTCATCCTAAAGAGTGGAAAAATGGAGGGGAGTCAGAAATGAGTAGAGAAGAGTGGCCTATGGTTTATCTTAGTGGTCGTGTCCTACACTCAGCGTGTGCTCTGATACCATCTTGTAGCGACCCGACCTCGGATGGTCAAGCCTCTTGTGTTCCAAAGTCATCCACGGATCGATAATCTTGACACACACAGTACTCGAAGGATTTATAACAGGGTAGCAATCACACACTTATTGTTGGAAATATGCCCTAGAGGCAATAATAAAGGATTATTATTATATTTCCTTGTTCATGATAATTGTCTTTTATTCATGCTATAATTGTGTTATCCGAAAATCGTAATACATGTGTGAATACTTAGACCACAATATGTCCCTAGTGAGCCTCTAGTTGACTAGCCCGTTGATCAACAGATAGTCATGGTTTCCTGACTATGGACATTGGATGTCATTGATAACGAGATCACATCATTAGGAGAATGATGTGATGGACAAGACCCAATCCTAAGCATAGCACAAGATCGTGTAGTTCGTTTGCTAGAGCTTTTCCAATGCCAAGTATTTTTTCCTTAGACCATGAGATCGTGTAACTCCCGCATACCGTAGGAGTGATTTGGGTGTACTAAACGTCACAACGTAACTGGGTGACTATAAAGGTATACTACGGGTATCTCCAAAAGTATCAGTTGGGTTGACACGGATCGAGACTGGATTTGTCACTCCGTATGACGGAGAGGTATCTCTGGGCCCACTCGGTAATGCATCATCATAATGAGCTCAAAGTGACCAAGTGTCTGGTCATGGGATCATGCATTACAGTACGAGTAAAGTGACTTGCCGGTAACGAGATTGAAAGAGGTATTGGGATACCGACGATCGAATCTCGGGCAAGTAACATACCGATTGACAAAGGGAATTGTATACGGGGTTGCTTGAATCCTCGACATCGTGGTTCATCCGATGAGATCATCGAGGAGCATGTGGGAGCCAACATGGGTATCCAGATCCCGCTGTTGGTTATTGACCGGAGAGCCATCTCGGTCATGTCTACGTGTCTCCCGAACACGTAGTGTCTACACACTTAAGGTTCGGTGACGCTAGGGTTGTAGAGATATTAGTATGCATCAAACCGAAAGTTGTTCGGAGTCCCGGATGAGATCCCAGACGTCACGAGGAGTTCCGGAATGGTCTGGAGGTAAATAATTATATATGGGAAGTCGAGTTTCGGTCGTCGGGAAAGTTTCAGGGGTGACTCAGATCGTGCACGGGACCACGGAAGGGTCCTGGGTCCACCGGGTGGGGCCACCTATCCGGAGGGCCCCATGGGCTGAAGTGGGAGGAACCAGCCCCTGGTGGGCTGGTGCACCCCCCTTGGGCCCCCCTGCACCTAGGGTTGGGAACCCTAGGGGAGGGGGCGCCTCCACTTGCCTTGGGGGGCAAGGCACCCCCTTGGCCGCCGCCCCTCCTAGGACATCCCATCTCCTAGGGCCGGCTTCCCCCCTGGGGACCCTATATATAGAGGGGGGAGGGAAGGCAGCCGGACCCTTGCACTTGGCGCCTCCCTTCCCCCTTGCTACACCTCTCCCTCCCGCAGACGCTTGGCAAAGCCCTGTCGGGATCCCTGCTGCATCCACAACCACGTCGTCGTGCTGCTGGATCTTCATAAACCTCTCCTTCCCCCTTGCTGGATCAAGAAGGAGGAGACGTCACGCTGACCGTACGTGTGTTGAACGCGGAGGTGCCATCCGTTCGGCGCTAGGATCTTCGGTGATTTGGATCACGACGAGTACGACTCCCTCAACCCCGTTCCCTTGAACGCTTCCGCTCGATCTACAAGGGTATGTAGATGCAATCCTCTCTCTCGTTGCTAGATGAACTCATAGATTTATCTTGGTGAAACCGTAGGAAATTTTTTATTTTTTGTAACGTTCCCCAACAGTGGCATCATGAGCTAGGTCTATGCATAGTTCTCCACGAGTAGAACACAATTTGTTGTGGGCGTAGATGTTGTCAACTTTCTTGCCACTACTAGTCTTATTTTGCTTCAGCGGTATTGTGGGATGAAGCGGCCCTGACCGACCTTACACGTACGCTTACGTGAGACGGGTTCCACCGACTGACATGCACTAGTTGCATAAGGTGGCTAGCGGGTGTCTGTCTCTCCCACTTTAGTTGGAGCGTATTCGATGAAAAGGGTCCTTATGAAGGGTAAATAGAAGTTGACAAATCACCTTGTGGCTTTTTCGTAGGTAAGAAAACGTTCTTGCTAGAACCCTATTGCAGCCACGTAAAAGATGCAACAACAATTAGAGGACGTCTAACTTGTTTTTGCAGCAATTGCTTTGTGATGTGATATGGCCAAAAGTTGTGATGAATGATGAATGATATATTGTGATGTATGAGATCATGTTCTTGTAATAGGAATCACGACTTGCATGTCGATGAGTATGACAACCGGAAGGAGCCATAGGAGTTGTCTTAATTATTGTATGACCTGCGTGTCAATGATTTAACGCCATGTAATTACTTTACTTTATTGCTAAACCATTAGCTATAGTAGTAGAAGTAATAGTTGGCGAGCAACTTCATGGAGACACGATGATGGAGATCATGATGATGGAGATCATGGTGTCATGCCGGTGACGAAGATGATCATGGAGCCCCGAAGATGGAGATCAAAGGAGCTATATGATATTGGCCATATCATGTCACTACTATTTGATTGCATGTGATATTTATCATGTTTTTGCATCTTGTTTACTTAGAACGACGGTAGTAAATAAGATGATCCTCATTATAATTTCAAGAAAGTGTTCCCTAACTGCGTGCGCCGTTCTATGACAGTTCGTTGTTTCAAGCACCACGTGATGATTGGGTGTGATAGATTCTAACGTTCACATACAACGGGTGTAAGACAGATTTACACATGCAAAACACTTAGGTTAACTTGACGAGCCTAGCATGTACAGACATGGCCTCAGAACACAGAGACCGAAAGGTCGAACATGAGTCGTATGGAAGATACGATCAACATGGAGATGTTCATCGATGATGACTAGTCCGTCTCACGTGATGATCGGACACGGCCTAGTCGACTCGGATCATGTAACACTTAGATGACTAGAGGGATGTCTAATCTGAGTAGGAGTTCATTAAATAATTTGATTAGATGAAATTAATTATCATGAACTTAGTCTAAAATCTTTGCAAAAAATGTCTTGTAGATCAAATGGCCAACGCTCATGTCAACATGAACTTCAACGTTCCTAGAAAACCAAGCTGAAAGATGATGGCAGCAACTATACGGACTGGGTCCGAACACGAGGATCATCCTCATAGCTGCCAAGAAAGCATATGTCCTAGAAGGACCGCTAGGTGAAGCACCCATCCCGAGAACCAAGACGTTATGAACGCTTGGCGATCACGTCTTGATGATTACTCCCTCGTTCGGTGTGGCATGCTTTACAGCTTAAAACCGGGCTCCAAAAGCGTTTTGAGCAACACGGAGCATATGAGATGTTCGAGGAGCTGAAAATGGTTTTCAAGCTCACGCCGGGTCGAGAGATATGAAGTCTCCGACAAGTTCTATAGTTGTAAGATGGAGGAAAATAGTTCGTCGGTGAGCACATACTCAAAATGTCTGGGTTGCACAACCGCTTTGTCCCACCTGGATATTAACCTCCGGACGAGGCGGTCATTGACAGAATCCTTGATCGCTCCCACCGAGCTACAAGAGCTTTGTGATGAACTACAATATGCAGGGATGGTGAAAACTATTCCTGAAGTATTTTCAATGCTGAAGTCAGCAGAGGTAGAAATCAAAAGGAACATCAAGTGTTGATGGTCAATAAAACCACCAAGTTCAAGAAAGGCAAGGGTAAGAAGAACTTCAAGAAGGACGGCGAGGATGTTGCGCGCCCGATAAGCCGATTGCCGGGAAGAAGTCAAAGAATGGACCCAAGCCTGAGACCGAGTGCTTTTATTGCAAAGGAAGGGTCCTTTGGGCGGAACTGCCCCAAATACTTAGCGGACAAGAAGGCCGGCAACACTAAAGGTATATGTGATATACATGTAATTGATGTGTACCTTACCAGTGCTCGTAGTAGCTCCTGGGTATTTGGTACCGGTGTCGTTGCTCATATTTGTAACTCAAAGTAGGAGCTGCGGAATAAGCGGAGACTGGCGAAGGATGAAGTGACGATGCACGTCAGGAATGGTTCCAAGGTCGATGTGATCGCCGTCGGCACGCTACCTCTACATTTACCTACAGGATTAGTTTTAAACCTCAATAATTGTTATTTAATGCCAAGTTTGAGCATGAACATTGTATCTGGATCTCGTTTAATATGAGATGGCTACTCATTTAAATCCGAAAATAATGGTTGTTCTATTTACATGAGAGATATGTTTTATGGTCATGCCCTGATGGTCAATGGTTTATTCTTAATGAATCTCGAACGTGATGTTACACATATTCATAGTGTGAATACCAAAAGATGTAAAGTTGATAACAATAGTCCCACATACTTGTGGCACTGCCGCCTTGGTCACATTGGTGTCAAGCACATGAAGAAGCTCCATGCTGATGGACTTTTAGAGTCTCCCGATTATGAATCATTTGACACATGCGAACCATGCCTCATGGGCAAAATGACCAAGACTCCGTTCTCCAGAACAATGGAGCGAGCAACCAACTTTATTGGAAATCATACATACTGATGTGTGCGGTCCAATGAGCATTGAGGCTCACGGAGGATATCGTTATGTTCTCACTCTCACTGACGACTTGAGTAGATATGGGTATGTCTACTTGATGAAACACAAGTCTGAGACCTTTGAAAAGTTCAAGGAATTTCAGAATGAGGTAGAGAATCAACGTGACCGAAAGATAAAGTTCCTACGATCAGATCGTGGAGGAGAATATTTAAGTCACGAATTTGGTACGCACTTAAGGAAATGTGGAATCGTTTCACAACTCACGTCGCCTGGAACACCTCAGCATAACGGTGTGTCCAAACGTCGTAATCGCACTCTATTGGATATGGTGCGATCTATGATGTCTCTTACCGATTTACCGCTATCATTTTGGGGATACGCACTAGAGACAGCTACATTCACTTTAAATAGGGCTCCGTCTAAATCCGTTGAGACGACACCGTATGAATTATGGTTTGGGAAGAAACCTAAGCTGTCGTTTCTAAAAGTTTGGGAATGCGATGCTTATGTTAAGAAACTTCAACCTGAAAAGCTCGAACCCAAGTCAGAAAAATGAGTCTTCATAGGATACCCTAAGGAAACCATTGGGTATACCTTCTACCTTAGATCCGAAGGCAAGATCTTTGTTGCCAAGAACGGATCCTTTACGGAAAAGAGTTTCTCTCGAAAGGAGTAAGTGGGAGGAAAGTAGAACTTCGATGAAGTACTACCTCTTGAACCGGAAAGTAGTGCAGCTCAGGAAAATGTTCCTGTGGTGCCTACACCGACTGGAGAGGAAATTAATGATGATGATCAAGGTACTTCGGATCAAGTTGCTACTGAACTTCGTAGGTCTACAAGGACACGTTCCATGCCAGAGTGGTATGGTAACCCTGTCCTGGAAATCATGTTGTTAGACAACGATGAACCTTCGAACTATGAAGAAGCGATGGCGGGCCCAGATTCCAACAAATAGCTTGAAGCCATGCAATCTGAGATAGAATCCATGTATGAAAACAAAGTATGTACTTTGACAGACTTGCCCGATGATCGGCGAGCGATAGAAAAGAAATGGATCTTTAAGAAGAAGACGGACGCGGATGGTAATGTTACCATCTATAAAGCTCGACTTGTCGCTAAGGGTTATCGGCAAGTTCAAGGGGTTGACTACGATGAGACTTTCTCTCCCGTAGCGAAGCTGAAGTCCGTCCGAATCATGTTAGCAATTACCGCATACTATGATTTTGAGATATGGCAGATGGACGTCAAAACGGCATTCCTTAACGGCTATCTTAAGGAAGAACTGTACATGATGCAGCCGGAAGGTTTTGTCGACCCTAAGAATGCTAACAAGGTATGCAAGCTCCAGCGATCCATTTATGGACTGGTGCAAGCATCTCGGAGTTGGAACATTCGCTTTGATGATATGATCAAAGTGTTTGGGTTTATGCAGACTTATGGAGAAGCCTGCGTTTACAAGAAAGTGAGTGGGAGCGCTGTAGCATTTCTCATATTATATGTAGATGACATACTCTTGATGGGAAATGATATAGAACTCTTGGACAACATTAAGGCCTACTTGAATAAGTGTTTTTCAATGAAGGACCTTGGAGAAGCTGCTTACATATTAGGCATCAAGATCTATAGGGATAGATCGAGACGCCTCATAGGTCTTTCACAAAGCACATACCTTGATAAGATATTGAAGAAGTTCAATATGGATCAGTCCAAGAAAGGGTTCTTGCCTGTATTGCAAGGTGTGAGATTGAGCTCGGCTCAATGCCCGACCACAGAAGATAAAGAAGAGATGAGTGTCATCCCCTATGCCTCAGCCATAGGATCTATTATGTATGCCATGCTGTGTACCAGACTTGATGTAAACCTTGCCGTAAGTTTGGTAGGAAGGTACCAAAGTAATCCCGGCAAGGAACACTGGACAGTGGTCAAAAATATCCCGAAGTACCTAAAAAGGACAAAGGACATGTTTCTCGTTTATGGAGGTGACGAAGAGCTCGTCGTAAAGGGTTATGTCGACGCTAGCTTCGACACAGATCTGGACGACTCTAAGTCACAAACCGGATACGTGTATATGTTGAATCGTGGAGCAGTAAGCCGGTGCAGTTGCAAGCAGAGCATCGTGGCGGGATCTACATGTGAAGCGGAGTACATGGCAGCCTCGGAGGCAGCACATGAAGCAATATGGATGAAGGAGTTCATCACCGTCCTAGGAGTCATACCCAATGCGTCGGGGCCGATTACTCTCTTCTGTGACAAAACTGGAGCTATTGCCCTTGCCAAGGAGCCCATGTTTCACAAGAAGACCAGGCACATCGAGCGTCGTTTCAACTCCATCCGTGAAAATGTTCAAGATGGAGACATAGATATTTGCAAAGTACATATGGATCTGAATGTCGCAGATCCGATGACTAAACCTCTTCCGCGAGCAAAACATGATCAACACCAGAACACTATGGGTGTTCGATTCATCACAATGTAACTAGATTATTGACTCTAGTGCAAGTGGGAGACTGTTGGAAATATGCCCTAGAGGCAATAATAAAAGGATTATTATTATATCTCCTTGTTCATGATAATTGTCTTTTATTCATGCTATAATTGTGTTATTCGTAAATCGTAATACATGTGTGAATAAATAGACCACAATATGTCCCTAGTGAGCCTCTAGTTGACTAGCCCGTTGATCAACAGATAGTCATGGTTTCCTGACTATGGACATTGGATGTCATTGATAACGAGATCACATCATTAGGAGAATGATGTGATGGACAAGACCCAATCCTAAGCATAGCACAAGATCGTGTAGTTCGTTTGTTAGAGCTTTTCCAATGTCAAGTATTTTTCCTTAGACCATGAGATCGTGTAACTCCGGATACCATAGGAGTGCTTTGGGTGTACCAAACGTCCTGGCGTAATCGGGTGACTATAAAGGTATACTACGGGTATCTCCAAAAGTATCTGTTGGGTTCACACGGATCGAGACTGGGATTTGTCACTCCATATGACGGAGAGGTATCTCTGGGCCCACTCGGTAATGCATCATCATAATGAGCTCAAAGTGACCAAGTGTCCGGTCACGGGATCATGCATTACTGATGCGGGTAAAGTGACTTGCGATAACGAGATTGAGCGAGGTATTGGGATACCGACGATCGAATCTCGGGCAAGTAACATACCGATTGACAAAGGGAATTGTATACGGGGTTGCTTGAATCCTCGACATCATGGTTCATCCGATGTAACGCCCCGAGACCGATGTGCCAGGTGTCCTCTGCTTAGTTGCTGTTGTTGCCTCGTCTTTTGCTTGTGTGTCATGCATTTTATATCTTTGCATCATGTGCATTGCATCATGTCATCATGCCATCAAGTTATTTATTTTCGTAACTCAAATAAATAAATGGCATGGATCTTTGATCCATTTAAACCGAGGGTATTCACATGGTGAATTCTCTTTATAACATATCCTTCCAATATTTTAGGGAGCTATATTAAATATCCCATTATTTTGGAATCATCATAACACACTTGCAAAAATCCCAATGCCTTTCATTATTTCTACTCTTGGCCTCTAACTTTGTCACTTGTCCTTTCATCATTTTTCCGAGCTCTACCAAAACTCTCAACATTTTGGAAACTCCTAGGACCTACCCTAGTTCAAACCTTTTGAATTAAATTCAAAGAAATTTGAATTTATTCTTTCAATCTTAGTCTTTCCTAATTTTCTCGGACCTAACATTTTTTTGAGTCCGGAAATTTATTCGTGAGTCCAACTTTGCTCCCTAAACCCCCCTCTTCATTTATTTTCCTCTCTTGTTTTCTGTTAAAGAATAATAGATGAGAGAGGGAGGAGAGCCCAACAGCCTCCCTAAGCCGGCCCTGGTTTTTCTCCTCCACCAGGCCCTTGGCCTCCCAAGGCCCACCAACCCTTGAGGCCCAGCCGGCTTCTAACCCTAGCTCGCCTGATCCCTCACTCTCTCCTCGTCCTCCCACTGCGCCAGCAGCCACTGAACCCGCCTCCCTCTCGATCCCCTTCTCTCCCTCTGCCCGATCTCCCCATCTCCTCCATGCCTCGCTCCTCCCGATCCCCTCGGCCTCCTTCCTCTCCTCCAGGCGCCACCTCCCTTCTTCTCCCCTCGGCCCCCCTCGCAGCCTTGGCGCCTCCTCTCCACCTCCTCGCGCCGGCCTCTCCACCTCGCCCGCGCCGTGCAGTGCCCTCCATCGCCGACCAGCGAGCCCCGCGCCAGGCTCCTCGCACCTTCCCGTCGACCTCGCGTCCTCGCCTCCGAGACCCGCGCCGCCCGGCCCGAGTCGCCGAGCACCTTCAACTCCGGCCCCTGCCTCGGGAGGTCCTGCCCGACGCCATGGCCGCCGCCCGTTCATCGCTTCTGGCGGATCCGCCGCCATCTCTCCTGTGCCACCTCGCCCCGTCGCTCTTCAGCTCGTAGCCACCGCGACCACCTCGCCTTGTCGCCACCTTGCACCAACGCTGCGACTTCCTCCTCTGCCCCGAGCTCCAAGCGCCGCCCCATGATGCCCGAGGCCTTCGTCATCTCGCTGTGTTGCGCTGCGTGCGACCCTGTAGCCACATGGTCGCCACCTCGCAGCCTCTGCTGCTGTGTTGTGCACCGCCGCTGCCGGTGGCAACGACGCCAAGACCCGAGGCTTTTGGTGTTGCTCTGTTTTGGAACGCCAAGTACCACGACGCCGAAGACCCGTGTACAACTACTGTTTCCTGCCTAGAACAACTACCGCCGACATGTACGACTACGAAACGAGAACGACTACTTCCACGACGACCGTCGAGACCGCCAAGTTCGACCGCCGATGAACGTTTTGGTCCGTCAAGATCGACTACACGGTGATGCACCAAGTACCCCCTCGGATCGTCAAGTTCGACTACGCGAGAACGACTACATCCGAGGTGGTTAACGACACGTACCCCTACGCGCGAAGACGCCAAGTCCGCACGGAAGCCCGAATGACTACTTCCACGATGATGCGACAAGTACCACTACGACCCGACGACCACCGAACCGGAAACGACAAGTACCCCGATGACACGTGTACCACTACCGTCGACCCTCGAAGACCCCGTGGACCCCGAACATCCACGGGACTTGAACAACTACTTCCGATGACGAGATGTACCACTACAAACGAACGTGAAACACTACTTCCTCTACCGCCGCCGTGTACCACTACTTCCCTCGGCGATCATCGCGAGAACGACTACTTCCCTCTACGAAACTCGACCCGTCCCGATTGCTCGCTTCGGAGGTATAACCCGAGATGACCGACCGTGTCCGAATCATTCTTGCGATGCCCCTCTTTTGCCATGCCACCGTTCCGTGGGAACCGGGAATCCGGAATCACCCCACCATCTTGCATGACTCGCTTCCGTCACGCTTTCCTTTGCACCGATATCTCGATCGAGCTGTCGGAACCGATATGTTGCCGTGGCACCATTTTCGGATTCGTTGCCGTGGCACCCCTTTCTTCCACCACGGTGACATAATGCTTCATATCATGCTCTTGTTAACGTTTTCATAAAGATTGCATAAACTTGTATATGTCATCCGCATCATGATAACAACATTTAAATGTTCATAATTGTTGTTTGCGTTAATTTGCTTAAATGCCATGCTAAAATGATTTATTTCATAACTAAATAACCGTAGCTCCATTTTAAATAAATTATATATGTAAATGGGGTAGAAAAATGCCTAGTTTAACATGGTAGCATTACTTTGCATGTTTAACAACTCTAAAATATGCTTTAGGTCAGATCTGTATCTAATCTATAAATATGCACATGAGGATTTTCCGGAATTGTTGTTCGTTGTTTCCGGCCTCATTTAACTTTGCCTAAATAGATAGTTTATTTATGCTTCACCTCTTGCCATGTTTAATAACATTTAATATTGTGGAGTACCTAACCGAGAGAGAACTAAATATTTGAATGTGGTGTTCCGTCAATATGCAACTCGTTGCATATTGGGCTCCATTTAACTTGTAGTTTTGTTTGTGCTTATTGCCATGCCATGCCTCTTTAACCGGACATGCATCATACTTGATTGTGCATCATGCCATGCTTATGCTTGTGTGTTTACTATGTTGTTTGCTTCTTTCCGGTTTGCTTTTCTCGTTAGCTTCGGTTCCGTTCCGGAGTTGTGAGGATTCATTCGACCTCGTCCGTTTGTCTTCTTCATGGATTCGTTCTTCTTCCTTGCGGGATTTCAGGCAAGATGACCATACCCTCGAAATCACTACTATCTTTGCTTGCTAGTTGCTCGCTCTTTTGCTATGCCTATGCTACGATGCCTACCACTTGCTATATCATGCCTCCCCCATTGCCATGTCAAACCTCTAACCATCCTTTCCTAGCAAACCGTTGTTTGGCTATGTTACCGCTTTGCTCAGCCCCTCTTATAGCGTTGTTAGTTGCAGGTGAAGATGAAGTTTGTTCCTTGTTGGAACATGGAGATGTTGTTCCTTGTTGGAACATGTTAACTTGTTGGGATATCACAATATATCTTATTTAATTAATGCATCTATATACTTGGTAAAGGGTGGAAGGCTCGGCCTTATGCCTGGTGTTTTGTTCCACTCTTGCCGCCCTAGTTTCCGTCATATCGGTGTTATGTTCCCGGATTTTTGCGTCCCTAACGCGGTCGGGTGATTTATGGGACCCCCTTGACAGTTCGCTTTGAATAAGACTTTTCCAGCAAGGCCCAACATTGGTTTTACATTTGCCTCCTAGCCTTTTTCCCTTGGGAGTCGCGCATCCCGAGGGTCATCTTTATTTAACCCCCGGGCCAATGCTTGTCTAAGTGTTGGTCCAAACTAGAGCCACTTGCGGTGCCGCCCCGAGGCAACTTGGGGTATCGTCGGTTGCCGTACGTAGTGTTCATCCGGTCGTGGCTCGAGGCGAGATCTGCGGCTACTATCGAGGTGTCGGCACGCCGGGAGGTCTTCTTGGACTTGTTTTATTGCTGTGAAATGTCTTGTAGCCGGATTCGAGACTGATCGGTCTTCCGGGAGAAGGTCTATTCGCCGTTGATCGCGAGAGCTTATCATGGGCTAAGTTGGGACACCCCCTGCAGGGTTTGAACTTTCGAAAGCCGTGCCCGCGGTTATGTGGCAGATGGGAATTTGTTAATGTCCGGTTGTAGAAAACCCGAAGTTGATCTTAATTAAAATACACCAACCGTGTGCGTAACCGTGAGTGTCTCTTTTCGGGGTTGATCGAAAGGAGAACACGGTTTCTGGGTTATGCCTGACGTAAGTAGGAGTTCAGGATCACTTCTTGATCATAGTTGTTCGACCGTGCTTTGCCTTCTCTCCCCGCTCTCTTTTGCGTATGTTAGCCACCATATATGCTAGTCGCTTGCTGCAGCTCCACCTCACTACCCTGTCCTACCTTTAAGCTTAAATAGTCTTGATCTCGCGGTGTGAGATTGCTGAGTCCCGTGACTCACGAGATACTTCAAAACCAGTTTGCGGTGCCGATGAAACCGTGCAGGTGATGGACCCGAGCTCAAGGAGGAGATCGATGAAGACTTTGTGCTTTGTGTTGTTTCGTTTCAGCTGATCAGTAGTGGAGCCCAGTTGGGACGATCGGGGATCTGTGTAGCATTTGGGGTAGTCTTCTTTTATTTTGGTTCCGTAGTCGGACCTTGATTGTATCTGTATGATGTGATGTTTTACTCATGTATTGTGTGAAGTGGCGATTGTAAGCCAACTATGTATCTCTTTTCCTTATGTATTACATGGGTTGTGTGAAGATTACCTCACTTGCGACATTGCTTTCAATGCGGTTATGCCTCTAAGTCGTGCCTCGACACGTGGGAGATATAGCCGCATCGAGGCGTTCAAGTTGGTATCGAGCCTTCCCGACTTAGGAGCCCCTACTTGATTGTTTGCTGGACGTTGTTGAGTCTAGAATGGAAAATGTTTTGAGTCTTAGGATTATATATATGGGAGAGTAGGATTCTTTTACTCCTCGGTCCCTTCGTCGCTCTGGTGAGGTATCCCGACGTAGAGTTTTGACTTTTCTCTCCTCAAATTTCACTAAATTTTTTTAGGATCACGTGGGTATCTTGGAATCGTTCGATGGTTTTGTGACGAGAACATTGTTCTTGGTGCCTCGACATTTAGGGGTTGTGGCGGTGTCCGGGAGTTGAGCTCCGAGGTGTTGTCGTCACAATTTTATCGTTGCGATTCGGAATACCGAGTTTTACCGACATCGAAATCTCTTTTGTGCAGTTGTTGGTGAGATAACCTGATAGCCCGATCTTGTGGCGAGTCTTGGAGTATTGCCATGACTTGTATAACGGATGTTTTTCAAGGTCGAGGTACACGATTTCCGAGGATTTCTTGGTTATGTGTTGACGGATGGATACAAATGGATCTAGGTATTGTTAGTTTGGGTGATATATTTTGTGTCCCTGTATCCCCAACACCAGATTGCATAACCAGAAAGTTTCGGGAGTTTATAGGTGGGAATTCTAGTAGCTTACGGATATTCTTTCCGGCGGATGTATGATTTGAGATTGGGGTTCAAAGTTTAGTGGTCCGCCCATTCACGGTCGATTTACGATTGGTCGCGAGGCGTCTTAAAGAATCCTTGGCTATGCTGATTCGGGGCGTCTTGTTTGTCATTCGTGACGTCCGCTATACGTCGTGTCCGTGTGGGCCCCACCACGAACACTTTGGGCGAAATCTCTATCATGTGTTTGTTCCGGCTCATTCTTGAAGCCAATCCTTTGTTTTTGTTTTGTTTTGTGGTATTCGAGTTGCTTCAATGTCAAGTGTTGATTCCATACCTTATTCTAAATGGTGTTCTCATATTTCTATGTGAATACTAATCCTTCTTGGTCACTGAGCTTGTCATGTTAATTCTTTTCCAACCGGCGTGCTTCTCTTCAAGTGAATCCGATCATTCCAACATTCGCAAGATCAATTCTAAGCTTTTTCTCAACGGTGTTCGTTTCATCCGACCCAAGTTGTTTTGATTTCCCGCCCTCCCACCCTTTTTCTTCAAGGACTCAGATTTCTTAATCAAGTATCCATTTTTAGTGAGTGAAGTTTCTTCATTCTTTTCCTTTAATGTCTTATCCGGTGTTTTTCCATGAAGATGCTCAACAGTTTCAAGTTCATCATTCATCATTCTCGTATTCTTTTCCGGTGGATTTAACTCAAGCTTTCAGTGTTGATCTTATTCTTTTCATCATTACAAATGTTTTCTCATGTCGGTGCATCTCTTAATCATCCACTTCTCGCTATTCAATTGTTCCGGAGTGTTGAAGATATCTCAGAAGATTCTAGTTTCCATTCTCAATTCACTCAAGTTCTTTTGAGGATGCTATCTCATTCAAGCCATTTAATTCTACCGGTGCAATATCTATTTCAAACAATTGTTCAACGGTGGTTCTTTTGAGTGGGCCCTAACCCACAGGTCTTTTCCCAGGATCTTACCTAACTCTTCTAATTTTTCCGGAGTTATTCTCAAATTCTTTGCAAAGTTTGATGTAAGGATGAATTGTCATCAGTCAAATGTCTTTCTCCAAGATCTTTCAAATTATCTTCATTGTTGGTTCAACCTTTCTAATTTTCATTCCGGAGTGCTTCAACAATTCATGGTGGTGTTTCTCGTCGTCATTCTCGAATTTTTAAGACCGAAGACGAGTTTTTCTCTTAATCTTGGTCCATTCTCTTCAAGATTCTTGGTTCTAGTTTGATGCCATCCTCTCATAATTATTTTCGGTTGTGAGAATCCTTTTAACCCACCCGGAGCATTTCAGGAGTCTTTTCAGTTTGATTCTTCGGAGCCCATCATCTCAGAATTATTCATTCAAGCGTTCAACTCTTGTTTTTCCAAATCTCACCGGTGCATCGTCGAAATATCCTCTAATCAGTTCATGATCTCTTCGTTCTCATGTATCTAAATTCTCTCAAGTATCTTCGTTCATTTCTAATTCTTACGGTGATTCGTTCTTTTTCTTCGTTCTTTTTCAATTCTTACGGTGGTTTGTTCAAGAGTTCTCTTCCTTGGTTATCATATCAATTTATTCGTTGTTTCAATCCTACCGGTGGTTCGTTGAAGACCTTCCCAAGTTTGCGCTATATCTCTATCTGTAATCATCTATCAATGAGAATAAGTAGTATGCCTAATCCATTGCTTGTCATCAATTTAATTGGTGAAGGATACGCATAACATAATTCTTATTCTTGTTTCATCGAGTAAGTTCAATTCCTTATTCCGCAGGTTCATCAAAATTCGTGATTTCATTTGTTCATCTTTCTTTCCGGAGTTCAAAGTTTTCTCGGCTATATCATTTCAAAGCTTCATCTTATCACTGCAAGGCTTCACCTTGTATTGTCAACTTCTCTTTCTTTTATCACCCTTTTGGTAACCGGAGTTCTTCATGGAGTTTCTTCATGGTGCTTCCTCAAGGATTCTTTTCATTTCTCCAATTGTTCATCAAGATTTCTCTCGGAGTTAAGATCCGCCAAGCTATACTCTAAAAATAAGCATGGTGTCCAACGCATGTTTTGTTTTGAGGGGTTCAAGTATTCTTCTTCTTGCATTTCGAAGTGAAATTCGTTCTACCTTATCATTTGAGGTGGTGTTATGTCATTCTTGACAATTTCCCTTCATGCTTCATGATTCACATGTTGTCAAGAATGAGGTATTTTAAATCCATCAATCTCTTCATTGGAGTTGTCTTGGGCTATATGTCACCTAAAGCTTTCCCTAAGGATTGTTGCTATTTATGGTGCTTATAAATGACCCAAGCTTTTCATTTGTCCTCCCGGTGATATAAGTTTCTCGTCTCCTTGTTGATATCAATCCAATTATTTGTTTCCGTTGGTGGCAGGAGCTCACCTCATAATGTGGAGATGTTTCCATAAGCCCACTACAAGCTTATTCATTTCGTTGTTGGTTTTCCAACAACTCCGTTCAATTCTTCTTTGCAAGGGTGCTTTTCCAAGTTCATTTGTGGCAGAAGTTGTCATTTTCTTCTCCATTCCTTTATTCCAATGACCTACCTTCAATTTTTTTCTTCCGGAGGCATCGTGATGTTGCACTCATCGACCCATCACCTCGTTTTGTCAAGATCATGTTCTTTTTTCTGGCTTATCCATTTAACCGGAGTGTCATGTTTTCATTCGAGTTCTCTCATCTTATCAAGTTTTGCCTGCTTCCTCAACCGGAGAGCTGTCTGAAATCTTTCTAACCCTTTGTGCCATTCTTTCAATAGTTAGGAGGCGTATGTTGTTGATGTCATCAAGTATCATCCCATCTTCTCAAGTTCATGTTCAATTCCTTCCATTTTCAGTCGGAGTGCTGCCCAAATTATATCATTCTTCCTCTCTCATCTTGTGTTAAACGGAGTGGTTTCGAATTCGATCTTCTCCATTAAACTCTTGATTTATGCCTTTTCAACCTTCAAGTTATCGTAATGTTCCTTGTTCCTCTTTTCTAACGGATTGTTTTCAACCTTGGTCATCTTCCTTCTGTTCTTTCTTTCATTTCGCTCAACCTCTCAAGGTTCATGGTTTCACTCGTTTGTCAAAGAAGCAACTTTGTTTTACCTCTTCCTCTTCCGCTTTTCTCCGGTGCCATCCTAGATCTCGGGACGAGATCCTCTCATAGTGGTGGAGTGTTGTAACGCCCCGAGACCGATGTGCCAGGTGTCCTCTGCTTAGTTGCTGTTGTTGCCTCGTCTTTTGCTTGTGTGTCATGCATTTTATATCTTTGCATCATGTGCATTGCATCATGTCATCATGCCATCAAGTTATTTATTTTCGTAACTCAAATAAATAAATGGCATGGATCTTTGATCCATTTAAACCGAGGTATTCACATGGTGAATTCTCTTTATAACATATCCTTCAATATTTTAGGGAGCTATATTAAATATCCCATTATTTTGGAATCATCATAACACACTTGCAAAAATCCCAATGCCTTTCATTATTTCTACTCTTGGCCTCTAACTTTGTCACTTGTCCTTTCATCATTTTTCCGGAGCTCTACCAAAACTCTCAACATTTTTGGAAACTCCTAGGACCTACCCTAGTTCAAACCTTTTGAATTAAATTCAAAGAAATTTGAATTTATTCTTTCAATCTTGGTCTTTCCTAATTTTCTCGGACCTAACATTTTTTTTGAGTCCGGGAAATTTATTCGTGAGTCCAACTTTGCTCCCTAAACCCCCCCCTCTTCATTTATTTTCCTCTCTTGTTTTCTGTTAAAGAATAATAGATGAGAGAGGGAGTGGAGAGCCCAACAGCCTCCCTAAGCCGGCCCCTGGTTTTTTCTCCTCCACCAGGCCCGCGGCCTCCCAAGGCCCACCAACCCCTTGAGGCCCAGCCGGCTTCTAACCCTAGCTCGCCCGATCCCTCACTCTCTCCCTCGTCCTCCCACTGCGCCGCAGCGCCGAACCCGCCTCCCTCTCGATCCCCTTCTCTCCCTCTGCGCCCGATCTCCCCATCTCCCTCCATGCCTCGCTCCTCCCGATCCCCTCGGCCTCCTTCCTCTCCTCCAGGGCGCCACCTCGCCCTTCTTCTCCCCTCGGCCCCCCCTCGCAGCCTTCGAGCGCCTCCTCTCCACCTCCTCGCGCCGGCCTCTCCACCTTGCCGCGCCGTGCCGGTGCCCTCCATCGCCGACCAGCGAGCCCCGGCGCCAGGCTCCCTCGCACCTTCCCGTCGACCTCGCGTCCTCGCCTCCGAAGACCCGCGCCGCCCCGGCCCGGAGTCGCCGAGCACCTTCAACTCCGGCGCCCCTGCCTCGGGAGGTCCTGCCCGACGCCATGGCCGCCGCCCGTTCATCGCTTCCTGGCCGGATCCGCCGCCATCTCTCCCTGTGCCACCTCGCCCCCGTCGCTCTTCAGCTCGTAGCCACCGGCGACCACCTCGCCTTGTCGCCACCTTGCACCAACGCTGCGACTTCCTCCTCTGCCCCGAGCTCCAAGCGCCGCCCCATGATGCCCGAGGCCTTCGTCATCTCGCTGTGTTGCGCTGCGTGCGACCCTGTTAGCCACATGGTCGCCACCTCTGCAGCCTCCTGCTGCTGTTTCGTGCACCGCCGCTGCCGGTGGCAACGACGCCAAGACCCGAGGCTTTTGGTGTTGCTCTGTTTTGGAACGCCAAGTACCACGACGCCGAAGACCCGTGTACAACTACTGTTTCCTGCCTAGAACAACTACCGCCGACATGTACGACTATGAAACGAGAACGACTACTTCCACGACGACCGTCGAGACCGCCAAGTTCGACTGCCGATGAACGTTTTGGTCCGTCAAGATCGACTACACGGTGATGCACCAAGTACCCCCTCGGATCGTCAAGTTCGACTACGCGAGAACGACTACATCCGAGGTGGTTAACGACACGTACCCCTACGCGCGAAGATGCCAAGTCCGCACGGAAGCCCGAATGACTACTTCCACGATGATGCGACAAGTACCACTACGACCCGACGACCACCGAACCGGAAACGACAAGTACCCCGATGACACGTGTACCACTACCGTCGACCCTCGAAGACCCCGTGGACCCCGAACATCCACGGGACTTGAACAACTACTTCCGATGACGAGATGTACCACTACAAACGAACGTGAAACACTACTTCCTCTACCGCCGCCGTGTACCACTACTTCCCTCGGCGATCATCGCGAGAACGACTACTTCCCTCTACGAAACTCGACCCGTCCCGATTGCTCGCTTCGGAGGTATAACCCGAGATGACCGACCGTGTCCGAATCATTCTTGCGATGCCCCTCTTTTGCCATGCCACCGTTCCGTGGGAACCGGGAATCCGGAATCACCCCACCATCTTGCATGACTCGCTTCCGTCACGCTTTCCTTTGCACCGATATCTCGATCGAGCTGTCGGAACCGATATGTTGCCGTGGCACCATTTTCGGATTCGTTGCCGTGGCACCCCTTTCTTCCACCACGGTGACATAATGCTTCATATCATGCTCTTGTTAACGTTTTCATAAAGATTGCATAAACTTGTATATGTCATCCGCATCATGATAACAACATTTAAATGTTCATAATTGTTGTTTGCGTTAATTTGCTTAAATGCCATGCTAAAATGATTTATTTCATAACTAAATAACCGTAGCTCCATTTTAAATAAATTATATATGTAAATGGGGTAGAAAAATGCCTAGTTTAACATGGTAGCATTACTTTGCATGTTTAACAACTCTAAAATATGCTTTAGGTCAGATCTGTATCTAATCTATAAATATGCACATGAGGATTTTCCGGAATTGTTGTTCGTTGTTTCCGGCCTCATTTAACTTTGCCTAAATAGATAGTTTATTTATGCTTCACCTCTTGCCATGTTTAATAACATTTAATATTGTGGAGTACCTAACCGAGAGAGAACTAAATATTTGAATGTGGTGTTCCGTCAATATGCAACTCGTTGCATATTGGGCTCCATTTAACTTGTAGTTTTGTTTGTGCTTATTGCCATGCCATGCCTCTTTAACCGACATCGTCATACTTGATTGTGCATCATGCCATGCTTATGCTTGTGTGTTTACTATGTTGTTTGCTTCTTTCCGGTTTGCTTTTCTCGTTAGCCGGTTCCGTTCCGGAGTTGTGAGGATTCATTCGACCTCGTCCGTTTGTCTTCTTCATGGATTCGTTCTTCTTCCTTGCGGGATTTCAGGCAAGATGACCATACCCTCGAAATCACTACTATCTTTGCTTGCTAGTTGCTCGCTCTTTTGCTATGCCTATGCTACGATGCCTACCACTTGCTATATCATGCCTCCCCCATTGCCATGTCAAACCTCTAACCATCCTTTCCTAGCAAACCGTTGTTTGGCTATGTTACCGCTTTGCTCAGCCCCTCTTATAGCGTTGTTAGTTGCAGGTGAAGATGAAGTTTGTTCCTTGTTGGAACATGGAGATGTTGTTCCTTGTTGGAACATGTTAACTTGTTGGGATATCACAATATATCTTATTTAATTAATGCATCCATATACTTGGTAAAGGGTGGAAGGCTCGGCCTTATGCCTGGTGTTTTGTTCCACTCTTGCCGCCCTAGTTTCCGTCATATCGGTGTTATGTTCCCGGATTTTTGCGTCCCTAACGCGTCGGGTGATTTATGGGACCCCTTGGCAGTTCGCTTTGAATAAGACTTTTCCAGCAAGGCCCAACATTGGTTTTACATTTGCCTCTAGCCTTTTTCCCTTGGGAGTCGCGCATCCCGAGGGTCATCTTTATTTAACCCCGGCCAATGCTTGTCTAAGTGTTGGTCCAAACTAGAGCCACTTGCGGTGCCGCCCGAGGCAACTTGGGGTATCGTCGGTTGCCGTCGTAGTGTTCATCCGGTCGTGGCTCGAGGCGAGATCTGCTGGCTACTATCGAGGTGTCGGCGCGCGCGGGAGGTCTTCTTGGACTTGTTTTATTGCTGTGAAATGTCTTGTGGCCGGATTCCGAGACTGATCGGTCTTCCGGGAGAAGGTCTATTCTTCGTTGATCGCGAGAGCTTATCATGGGCTAAGTTGGGACACCCTGCAGGGTTTGAACTTTCAAAGCCGTGCCAGCGGTTATGTGGCAGATGGGAATTTGTTAATGTCCGGTTGTAGAAAACCGAAGTTGATCTTAATTAAAATACACCAACCGTGTAATGCGTAACCGTGAGTGTCTCTTTTCGGGTTGATCGAAAGGAGAACACGGTTTCGGGTTATGCTGACGTAAGTAGGAGTTCGGGATCACTTCTTGATCATAGTTGTTCGACCGTGCTTTGCCTTCTCTCCCGCTCTCTTTTGCGTATGTTAGCCACCATATATGCTAGTCGCTTGCTGCAGCTCCACCTCACTACCCTGTCCTACCTTTAAGCTTAAATAGTCTTGATCTCGCGGTGTGAGATTGCTGAGTCCCGTGACTCACGAGATACTTCAAAACCAGTTTGCGGTGCCGATGAAACCGTGCGGTGATGGACCCGAGCTCAAGGAGGAGCTCGATGAAGACTTTGTGCTTTGTGTTGTTTCGTTTCAGCTGATCGAGAGTGGAGCCAGTTGGGACGATCGGGATCTATGTAGCATTTGGGGTAGTCTTCTTTTATTTTGGTTCCGTAGTCGGACCTTGATTGTATCTGTATGATGTGATGTTTTACTCATGTATTGTGTGAAGTGGCGATTGTAAGCCAACTATGTATCTCTTTTCCCTTATGTATTACATGGGTTGTGTGAAGATTACCTCACTTGCGACATTGCTTTCAATGCGGTTATGCCTCTAAGTCGTGCCTCGACACGTGGGAGATATAGCCGCATCGAGGGCGTTTCATCCGATGAGATCATCGAGGAGCATGCGGGAGCCAACATGGGTATCCAGATCCCGCTATTGGTTATTGACAGGAGAGCCGTCTCGGTCATGTCTACGTGTCTCCCGAACCCGTAGGGTCTACACACTTAAGGTTCGGTGACGCTAGGGTTGTAGAGATATTAGTATGCAGCAAACCGAAAGTTGTTGATTCCGGATGAGATCCCGGACGTCATGAGGAGTTCCGGAATGGTTCGGAGGTAAATAATTATATATGGGAAGTCGAGTTTCGGCCGTCGGGAAAGTTTCGGGGGTCACGGTATTGTACCGGGACCACGAAAGGTCCCGGTCCACCGGTGGGGCCACCTATCCGGAGGGCCCCATGGGCTGAAGTGGGAGGAACCAGCCTGGTGGGCTGGTGCGCCCCATGGGCCCCTCTGCGCCTAGGGTTGGGAACCCTAGGGAGGCGCCTCCACTTGACTTGGGGCAGGCACCCCTTGGCCGCCGCCCCTAGGTGATCCCATCTCCTAGGGGCGGCGCCCCAGGGACCCTATATAGAGGGGAGGGAGGCGGGCGGACCCTTGCACTTGGCGCCCCTTCCCCTTGCTACACCTCTCCCTCCCATGACGGCTTGGCGAAGCCTGCGGGATCCTGCTGCATCCACCACCACGCCGTCGTGCACTTGGATCTTCATCAACCTCTCCTTCCCCCTTGCTGGATCAAGAAGGAGGAGACGTCACGCTGACCGTACGTGTGTTGAACGCGGAGGTGCCGTCCGTTTGGCGCTAGGATCTCCGGTGATTTGGATCACGATGAGTACGACTCCCTCAACCCCGTTCCCTTGAACGCTTCCGCTCGATCTACAAGGGTATGTAGATGCACTCCTCTCTCTCGTTGCTAGATGAACTCATAGATTGATCTTGGTGAAACCGTAGGAAATTTTTTTATTTTCTGCAACGTTCCCCAACACTTATTATATCGAATGCCTCAAAAGAGAACTTATTACAATAATATGGCATAAGGCCATCTAATGCGATAACAGCGGAAGGCTTGGAAGATAAAGTGAGTCCATCAACTCCAACGGCATAGCTGAGCTGCACGACAACGACCTAACGAACCTTACTCCTCGTCTGAAAAGTCTGCAACATAATACGTTGCAGCCCGAGAACGGGTCAGCACATGGAATATGTTGGCAATATAACACAATAGAGCAGGAACAGAATAATGCTATCACTACATGCATATATGGCTGGTGGAAAGCTCTATGGTTATAGTTTTGCGAAAAGCCAATTTTTCCCTACAACAAAGGAATATATTTATGTTTAACTATCATTGTGGTTGAAACATTGAGAAGGTATAACCCCAACTCAATCCCAATTAAAGTAGTTAACAACCCAACAATATTATTTAAGAGTGATGAGATACATGTGATAACTCAAGTACTAGATACTCAAATTGTCCATAACCGGGGACACGACTAACCATGATTAGATTGTACACTCTACAGAGGTTTGCACACTTTTCCCCACAAGACTCGATCGCCTCCGTTGATTTCCCTTTACATGGTGTTTGAGAAGCGGATGACCGAGACATAGTCTTCGAAACATTAACTCTCTACTCCGGGTAGACCATACCAAACCTACAAACCCACTACCTGTTGATCTACCTCTTCAAGAGCTTCACGTAACTTACTCAACTATGCTAGAGCCCATAGTAGCTTGTGGCTGCACACGGAAGTTTCTAGCATGAATAATCTCAGCTCCCTTTGAGCCTGGGTGGCAGTCCATAGGAAGATCACACGGGTACCCCGGGATTTCCAAAAATAAAACAGACAACACTGGGTTCCCCAGGTGCCTCAATCCACCCAGATGTGTATTAAAGTTGCCACGTTAAATTAAACCATTAATTAACATTCTCAAATCTGTCATGGATTCACTCAAACCCAAACCACGTCTACGAGCATAGCATAGCAATATAAGCAACACGTAGAAGTAACTCCCAAGGGTTTGATAGTAAGAGGGCAATAGGTTCTACATCAACTACTACTTCCCAACCCACAAGTTAATGACATCCTAACCATGCAATGTTTGAGGTTTGAGCTAATGCATAAAAACTGGGTATGAAAAGAGTATGATCAAAGTGTTACTTGCCTTGCTGACGATCTGCGAATCCTAGAGACTCGTAGTAACACGCTTCGCACTCCGGGAATTCTATCGCAAGAAAACAATAACATACATAAGCAACAAGCAAAGATGCACAAGCAAAACTTCAACTAAAAGAGGCTGACCAGAAAGTTCAACTTAAGAACTCCGGTTCACAAAAAGAATCAAACCAAACGGAGCAAGGAAACTCAAACGGCGAAAGAAACAAGATCCGTTTTACTAATCTGAACTAGGGTCAAATTTTACAGAGGCAAAAAACTTGTTTGAGTTGATTATTCGGAAAGAAGGTTTCGATACGAAACTCTAGGCGCTTGAATCGCCTGATTCCGATAAACGAGCGAAAAGTTATACTAGATCGAAAATCGGATCAGAAATGGTGATCAGAAAAATCGCGGAATAAATCCGAGAACAAGAGAAACGACAAACAGCTTAACGAATGAACGTTCGTTATCTGAACCTAAACGAAGAACTCGTTTGTTAAGATGAACGAACGAGCGAACGCTCGCTAAATAAATAAACCGGAGAAATAAACCGATCAATTTAAAAAAACAAAAACCTAGGGTTTTAAAAAAAACCGAAACGGTTTTTCTCAGAAAACCGGGACGGCGGCTACCTCGCGAACTCCGGCGGCTCGGGACTCTGGCGGGGTGGGTCGGGTGGCTCGGTGGCGGCTCGGTGGCGGGCGGGCGGCTCTAGCGGCGGCGGCGGCGGCACAAGGCGGCGGGCGGGCGGCTCGGCCATGGGTAGTCTTGGCGGCGGCTCGGCTTGGGGCTCCTAGGGGCCCCGGGTTGGGTATTTAAAGCGGAGGGGGCAGCGGCTTGGGGAGGGCAAGGCGGCGGCGGTTGGCGGAGTCCGCCTCGGACACGGCGGCGGGGCGGGAAGGCGGCGGCGGTTGGGCCGACCTGGCTGGGCCTCGGCCTAGTCGGGTGCGGGCGCGCGCGTGCATTTTTTTAAAAATAAATTCCGCCGAGACTTAGAAAAATCCTAGAAAAATACATAAAAATCTAATGCCAAAACAAATTTTCACCGTCTAAATGAAATATTTAGAACGAGATGAACATTTTCTTAGCCCTAAAATGCAATTTTTGAAAACATGCAATTTTTCTAACGCAGATAAAATCCAAATAAAAATCAAATAAAATCCAACAAATGATTTTAACATTTTTCCTCCAATATTTCAATTGTTTTGAAGAAGTCATATTATCTCCCCTCATTGATTTTATTATGAAATATTTTTCGGAGAGAAAAATATAATTAAAATAAAAAAATCCTCGTTTTCACTATTTGATAAAAATCAAATATGAAAACCGGAAAATCCCCAACTCTCTCCGAGGGTCCTTGAGTTGCTTAGGATTTCGAGGATTTCGGAACGAAGATGCAATGAAATATGATATGCATGGATGACCTATGTATAACATTCCAAATTGAAAATTTGGGATGTTACAGAGGCAACCCAATTTTATTTTTAGTTTTTTTGCTTTTAGCTTCTGTTTAAGAATAAATATTTGTTCTAGCCTCTGGTTGGATGTGTTTTTATGTTTTAATTAGTGTTTGTGCCAAGTTAAACCTATAGGATCTTCTTGGATGATAGTTATTTGATCTTGCAGAAAATTCCAGAAACTTTGTGTTCACGAAAACAATTGTTAAAAATCACCAGAACGTGATAAAATATTGATTCCGATTGCTGCTGATCAATAAACAAATTGCCTAGGTATTCCTATGTTGGCTGAATTTTTTAGTTCCAGTAGTTTGCGTTTGTTACAGATTACTACAGATTGTTCTGTTTTTGACAGATTCTGTTTTTCGTGTGTTGTTTGCTTATTTTGATGAATCTATGGCTAGTAAAATAGTTTATAAACCATAGAGAAGTTGGAATACAGTAGGTTTAACACGAATATAAATATAGAATGAGTTCATTATAGTACCATGAAGTAGTCTTTTGTTTTCTTTCGCTAACGGAGCTCACGAGATTTCTGTTGAGTTTTGTGTTGTGAAGTTTTCAAGTTTTGGGTGAAAGATTTTTGATGGATTATGGAACAAGGAGTGGCAAGAGCCTAAGCTTGGGGATATCCATGGCACCCCCAAGATAATCTAAGGACACCAAAAAGCCAAAGCTTGGGGATGCCCGGCATCCCCTCTTTCGTCTACTTCCATCGGTAACTTTACTTGGAGCTATATTTTTATTCACCACATGATATGTGTTTTGCTTGGAGCGTCTTGTATGATTTGAGTCTTTGATTTTTAGTTTACCACAATCATCCTTGCTGTACACACCTTTTGAGAGAGCCATACATGATTTGGAAATTATTAGAATACTCTTTGTGCTTCACTTATATCTTTTGAGTTATATAGTTTTGCTCTAGTACTTCACTTATATCTTTTAGAGGACGGTGGTGGATTTGTTTTAAAGAAACTATTGATATCTCATGCTTCACTTAGATTATTTTGAGAGTCTTAAATAGCATGGTAATTTTCTTAAATAATCCTAATATGCTAGGTATACAAAAATAGTAAAAACTTTCGTATGAGTGTGTTGAATGCTAAGAGAAGTTTGATGCTTGATGATTGTTTTGAGATATGGAGGCAATAATATTAAAGTCGTGCTAGTTGAGTAGTTGTGAATTTGAGAAATGCTTGTGTTGAAGTTTGCAAGTCCCGTAGCATGCACGTATGGTAAACGTTATGTAACAAATTTGAAACATGATGTGTTCTTTGATTGTCCTCCTTATGAGTGGCGGTCGGGGACGAGCGATGGTCTTTTCCTACCAATCTACCCCCCCTAGGAGCATGCGTGTAGTGCTTTGGTTTTTGATGGATTGTAGATTTTTGCAATAAGTATGTGAGTTCTTTATGACTAATGTTGAGTCCATGGATTATACGCACTCTCACCCTTCCATCATTGCTAGCCTCTTGATGCACTGCATTGCCCTTTCTCACATTGAGAGTTGGTGCAAACTTCGCCGGTGCATCCAAACCCCGTGATATGATACGCTCTTTCACACATAAACCTCCTTATATCTTCCTCAAAATAGCCACCATACCTACCTATTATGGAATTTCCATAGCCATTCCGAGATATATTGCCATGCAACTTTCCACCATTCCGTTTATCATGACACATTCATTATTTTCATATTGCTAGCATGATCATGTAGTTGACATAGTATTTGTGGCAAAGCCACCGTTCATAATTCTTTCATACATGTCACTCTTGGTTCATTGCGTATCCCGGTACACCACCGGAGGCATTCATATAGAGTCATACCTTGTTTTAGTATCGAGTTGTAATCATTGAGTTGTAAATAAATAGAAGTGTGATGATCATCATTTTCTAGAGCATTGTCCCAAGTGAGGAATAAAAAAAGAGAGAGAAAGGCCATAAAAAAAGAGAAGGCCCAAAAAATGAGAGAAAAAGAGAGAAGGGACAATGCTACTATCCTTTGCCACACTTGTGCTTCAAAGTAGCACCATAATCTTCATGATAGAGAGTCTCTTGTTTTGTCACTTTCATATACTAGTGGGAATTTTTCATTATAGAACTTGGCTTGTATATTCCAACAATGGGCCTCCTCAAGTGCCCTAGGTCTTCGTGAGCAAGCAAGTTGGATGCACACCCACTTAGTTTCTTTTGTTGAGATTTTATACATTTATAGCTCTAGTGCATCCGTGGCATGGCAATCCCCACTCCTTGCATTAACATCAATCGATGGGCTTCTCCATGGCCCATTGATTAGCCTCGTTGATGTGAGACTTTCTCCTTTTTTTGTCTTCTCCACATAACCCCCATCATTATATTCTATTCCACCCATAGTGCTATGTCCATGGCTCGCGCTCATATATTGCGTGAAAGTTTATAGGTTTGAGATTACTAAAGTATGAAACAAGTGCTTGGCTTGTCATCAGGGTTGTGCATGCACTACAAAAAAATAAACTTCCGTGATGATACGTGTTTGTCACAGTAGGTCGCGTTTTTTGTCATGCATGTACATCCATGACAAATTTATGACAGAATCAAGATAGTCATACACGTGTCGTCGTAGAAGTGTTCCATTACATTACCAAAATTATCATCACGTGTCCACTTCCATGACGATAAATCGCGCGTCACGAAGTGCTTTTCGTCAAGGGTGACCGACACGTGGCATCCACCGTAACGAACGTCGTTAAGCTATCGGGTCGGGTTTTGGATCCGATAACCCGTTAACAGCCCGACCAATGGGGATTTTCCACGTGTAAAATCATCATTGGTGGAGGAAACACGCGTGTCGACTCATCATTGGGACAGATGTCATCCACTCCTTTGGATGTATACGCCTATGAACGTCGACCGTGGCACGGCCCTCAAAGGGCCCATTCCTGTGAAAAGGCCGGCCCATTTGACTTGGTCAAAAGCTGGCGGGCCGGCCCATGGAAAGCCTGTTAACGGCTTGTTAGCATATAGCCCATTTACAGCCCGCTAACCCAAGGCCCGTTACTCCCTATGCGAATTAGGCCCAGTAGCGTCATCTGGGCCATCCAATATGATTCCAGCCCGTTTTCACTTCTGGCCCATGTATGGCCCATGACGTCTTTCGGCCCATATGAGGCCCTTTGTAACTCTTGGCCCATTAGCGGCCCGTGCTGAAACTGGCCCGTAATGAACAGTGTATTACTTTACACCCATTAACGGCCCGCCGTGAAACTGGCCCGTAATGAACAGTGTAACACTTTATACCCATTAACGGGCCGTTATTCCGTTAGGCCGTTTCCAGCCCAAGTTAACTTTCAGCCTTCTGAGGGCCCATTTATTCTTGGGTTCATTTGCAGCATCCGGTTACTTACGGCCCGTTACTGTCATTTTCTGCTTGTGGGCCAAATTCAGCCCGTCGTTACAGTCGGCCCGTTTGTGGTCCGTTAGTCTGTTGGGCCATTTTCATAGCATCACCAAATACGGCCTATTAACGGCCCGTTATGGTCAGCCCATAAAATGTACAATTTCCATTATAGGCCCGTCTACGTCCCATTAAAGGCCAGTACAAGACCCATAAATGAGTCGGCGGCCCATGGATCCTACATGATGTAGAAGGCCCATGGATCCTGCGAGACGTAGAAGGCCCATGGACATTGCGAGACGTAGAAGGCCCATGTATCCTGCTAGACGTAGAAGGCCCATGGATCCTGCGAGACGTAGAAGGCCCATGGATCCTATGAGACGTAGAAGGCCCATGGATCCTACGAGACGTAGAAGGCCCATGGTCGGGCGAGTTGGCCCCCGTTTGAACGATATAGCATATTCAAAGAATTATCCTACTCAATACTATCACCTCTAAAAAGCATACACTATACAACAAAGAGATCAAGGCATAGAAAGGTAGAATAATCCTACACTATACAATAAAGAAATTACAGCCGATTATACCCACTGGGCATTATGGTACGACACAGGTGATAATAAAGCATACACAAACAGCAAATTACATACACTGGGCAAATACGACTCATACATCATGGACGCGCAGCAACTTAACTCCATTTGAACTATAATCTCTTCAGAAAATAGGATTGGCC
The DNA here is from genome assembly GCA_021605205.1 of Aegilops longissima. NCBI lineage: Eukaryota > Viridiplantae > Streptophyta > Magnoliopsida > Poales > Poaceae > Aegilops > Aegilops longissima. The sequence goes on along the minus strand of CM038677.1, from coordinate 144,009,195 downwards.
GGATTCAGATAGCACAAATTTCAGTCTGCAAAATCTCTAATTCCTTCATGGTTACCTCGGTGTCTTGTTTCATTTTTTTGACTCCTACATCTAATACCTGCATGTCCAGTCTCAACTTGTCGATTATACGTTGACAATCATGTACACGTTGTCTTGCCACCTCTAGTTGATGCTCGAGAACATCAGCACATTCCAATTCAATCCATAATTCGATTACGGCCATGCCGCCTTTGCTTTCAGATTTCCGCCTTTCTCAGATTTTTGTGTTGATGTCACTTCATCACGAAATGTTTACGTAAGTACACATGACTAGGGCAAAAATATAGTTACAACAGTGAAGCGAACAAGACACTATTTTGTACTACATGGCAAAACAGAACTAATAATAATATTACACGTCACTTTCACAAAAAAATGTTACATGTCATGAAGCATAAGCAGGTGATATTTTAAAAATTATACAAAAGATAGTCTGTGCAGCCTGCATACAGAAATCCCTCTTAGCTCACCAGAGGAGCATGATGTTGGGGCCCAATCAAAAACACAGACAAGTTACGAATTTAGAGAGCACGTTGCGTATAAGTAAGCAAGCAGTTGGCCATTCTATACCTCAATTAAAGTCTTAGGGAGCATAATGAACAACAGAGGGTTTCATGCAAACATACTACAGCAGGCAAAACTATGCAATCATTAGCACAGTATAAACTAGATTGTGAGCCTCATGCAATAATAGTTGGTTAATAGACTTCAAAGCTTCAGGCACACTTCGACAGAGTAGTTAAATGGTAAGGCCTTTAATTATGTCAACTAATAGTGATACAAGTACCGAACATCGTGCATAATTATTTGGGCATCTCATTAAGTGAGGACAAATAAAGCAATTGAAAAGAGAAAATTAACTATGCCTGAAACAAACAAGGAATTGAACTGTTGAGTTGCATACAAGTGACTTACTTTAGCAGGTTGAAGAGGCTCAACGCAGCTCCTACTTCTCTTGCAAGGCTCCTTCCTAACATCTTGTACTTGGAAATCCTCAATCTTATCTTCATTGCACCCCCTCGCAAGGTGACACAAACTAGTTACTCATCTCCTTGGAAGATAAATATGCATACTTTCCATCTGTGAACACAAAAGGATGAGATTATAACAAAACAACACCACATAATGAAACATGCGCATCTCTTGCACTTGCACACAATGAAATGAGCATTTACTATATCGCACTATGTAAAAACTAGGCATACCTTGAACTGGATCTCCGGTACTCTTGAAGAGCCCTCTTGTAGTGTACAACCAAACATTTATGTCACCTATGAGTTAGACAAGGCCCCACTACAGCAGCCCTTAGTGTTTAAATCATTGACAAGCTCTGTTAGAGTGTTAGGTCAAGAACAGCAAGTAATCAAAGCAAACCGTCCTAGTATGGTTGGCTGATGCAAACAAGCAATTGAATAGATGTGTGAGCAAATCTTACATATCAAGAAAAGAAGCAAAGAAGGAGGCTTAAATACCATCACTTGACTGACCAGATTTAAGGGGCATTTAAACATCATGTGCAACGTATGAACTAACATAAACATTGCATATTCCAGATTCTACAATGGAATGCACATGTATTAGGTTATGCCATGTATGATGATGCCTAAATGTACATATAGCAGGCAAGAGTGATTCATCATTGCACACACAATTGAATTGCAGGTTAAGGGCCAGTTCGATTCCGCCTTTTCAGGGCATATTGTCAAAATAAGCCATAAAAGATGTAAAGAAGTCATTTTTGAGTTATGGGCTTGGGCTTAACTAATTTTGCTTTGGAGGGGGGTGTTTCGGGTAGAACCTCACTAAAAATTGAAGGGAGGGAATAGTGAAATGACTCTGTTGTTCCGCCTATATTACACTCAAAATGCAATCTGCTGGCGCCTGTGTCACACCCGACCCTCAAGTAAAACAAACACACAAGCATTCATTGCCCTGCCCGCTTGCATCTCCTCTCCCTTTCTCTCTACCTCGATCCCCGCTGCAAAGACTAGGGTTCCTCCAATGAGCCGTCACCACTTGGTCCCATCCGGCCTGGTCTCGGCGATGCTATGTCCAGCTAGGCTACATGGCCAGTGGTGAGGCAAATCTCCTGGCTGCTCCTCCTCTCTGCGCCGCCCCTCATTCTCATGGTCTCCAGCAGAGTGCTCCATGTGGTTCGTCCAACGCTACTCCGTGGGCGCCAGACAACTCGGCCGATGCCACATCTGCGGCATAAGGCACCTTGTTCCCCTCCCTCCTCCCGTGCCATGGCCTTGAGGTGCTGTTGAAGGATGAGCTCATCCAACAAGGTGAGGATCTCCTCGATTTTTGCCAAATTTTCATTCTGATCCACTATCGATGAATTGCTATGAGCTGCTACGCTCTCGCTATATGATGCATTGCTATGAGCTGCTCCTGCTGCTGCTATATGATGAATTGCTATGAGCTGCTGCTGCTGTATGATGAGTTGCTATGAGCTGCTGCTGCTGCTATATGATGAATTGCTATGAGCTGCTGCTGCTGCTATATGATGAGTTGCTACAAGCTGCTCCTGCTGTTGCTATATGATGAATTGCTATGAGCTGGTCCTGTTGCTGTTATATGATGAATTGCTATGAGCTGCTCCTACTGCTGCTATATGATGAATTGCTATGAGCTGCTCCTACTGCTGCTATGTGATAAATTGCTATGAGCTGCTGCTGGTATATGATGAATTGCAGACGTGCTGTATGATGAGTTGCTATGAGCTGCTGCTGCTGCTATATGATGCTTTCAGGTGGTGCTGCTATATGATAATAACCAGCCACTTGGGCCATCGAATTTCAATAAATAATTGTTCTTCATTTAAATGTGGGTCATGCGTTCTTCGTTTAAATTAGTCAATGGGATCTCTATGGAAAACATTGACCAAAGTAGATTGTGCCAAGTAGATGGTATCTTTGTATTTGCATTTTGAGCAAATAGTGATGGTCTGTTTTCCTATCATATTAATTACTGCACTGGGTTCAATTTGTGATGTTTGCAAGTCAAATTAATTTCCATATGGGCAGCAAAATGAAAAAAAAATATAATGCAATCTAGACTTTCCACTGATCATACCAAAAATAAGTTGAAAACGCAATGAAAAGAACTGGTTGGCATATTACATGGAGCTTATATTCACAGGTGCTTATTTTCTTAGGATAACTCGTAATAACTGTCCCTAAGAAACTTGGCTAATAGAACTGGCATACAAATAACATGTCACGATGATTGCAATGGAGGAGTGACGTACCATAGCACATCAGATAGGCTCACCGCTGCCGCTCCTTTTTTTGCGATGTTCCATGAAATTGCCACATACATCTTGTACTTTTTCATTGTGTAACCCTATCGCAAGTTGACACGGCTAATTTCAGACATCTCTACATGATACTACATTGCATATCCCTTGCATATTTAAACCACTAATTAACGATTGTGTGCGTACCATAAACTAGCCATGACTCAGTATCTTGGACTGGCGGGCACTCTAAGGGAGCCTAATGTAGTGCCTTCGGAATTCCTACATGCCACCTACGATTTTGTGTAATGTATGCCCTGTTCCTAAATATATTTCTTTGTAGAGATTCCAAGATGGACCACATACAGATGTATATAGATGCATTTTCGAGTGTAGATTCACTCATTTTGCTCCGTATGTAGCCTATAGTGGAATCTCTAGAAAGACTTATATTTAGGAACGGAGGTACGAGGTAGTATCATGTATGACATCTACATATCTAATTTAGCAGCTAGTAGTAGAAATCATTATGCGCACAAAGCGATTCTTGGTCGAAAATCCTAGCAAAGCACGCCGGCGAGCACGAGAACAATACAAGAGAGAGAGCGCTTACAAGATCATAGCAATGCCTCGACCGGGATCTTGGTTGGACAAGCTGTTAGATCCGGAAGAAACATCGTCCTTGTAGTTTTTGCCACCTGCATAACAGGTAACAGCGACCGGTTAGTATATTTGAAGTACATCGGGCGGTGATCTTTGGGCGGGTTTAAAGGTGACAAGTACCTAGGCCGTGGCGGGTGCTTGGCATCTCTCGAGCAGTGGGAATCAGGTTAGAAACGTCGAGGTGATGACGCTGCTTGCGGCTGTCGGGTCCGATAAGGAGATCTAGAACCGTCGAGTAGGGTGTTTGTGGAGCGGCTCCGGTAGGGTGGACTACGGTGTGGGCGAAGCGGATCTGTGGCCATGGACGAGGGCGTAGGTGAAGCTGCTCCGGTGGTTGGGTTAAGGATGGTGTCGACGACGCGGATCTGCGGCCGTGGACGGGGCGTCAGAAGCTGCTCCGGTGGTTGGGTTAAGGATGGTGTCGACGATGCGGATCTGCGGCCATGGACGGGGCGTCAGAAGCTGCTCCTGTGGTTGGGTTAAGGGTGGTGTCGACGATGCGGATCTGCGGCCGTGGTCGGAGCGTCAGAAGATGCTCCGGTAGGTTGGATGAGGGTGCGAGGAAGCGGATCTGAGGCCGTGGACTTGTGAGTTGGCAAAGCGGCCCCGGTAGGGTTGAGAATGGTATAGGCAAAACTACTCCGATAGGGTTGACGCTGGTGTCGGCGAAGCGGCTCCGGTAGGGTTGACGAAGGTGTCGGTGAAGCGGCTCCGGTAGGGTTGAGGAAGGTGTCGGCGAAGAGGATCGAGAGGCCATCGGCGGGGCATCGATGGGGCTGCTCCGAGGGTGTGGACGGCGTCTCGATGGGAGTCTGAATGAGCCGCTGCAGATCTGCCGGCGGTTGACGAAAGTACCGGCAAAAGAAGATCCGGCGCCGTGGACAAGGCCGGCACTGAATGGGCTGTGGTATGCAGTGGTGGATGAGCAGTCTACTTGTTTCTAGGGAGGTGGGAGGGTAGATGCGGCGCAGAAGCAGATCCGGCAAGGTGGGCGCTTGTGGCGATGAATGGGCTATAATGCGCGGTGGATGAGCAGTCTAGGGTTTCGAGAGGGAGGGAGAAAGAGGCGATGAAATGCAGACGGCGTGATGTAAGATGCTCTGGTGTTGTGGAGTTAGTCGTTTTATGGGGGGGGAGAGAAATGGGGTGCCGTGTAGTGGGGGGGGACCGGAAGTTACCAAAGCAGCCCCGACCTATCATGTAGATGAGGGCGGTATTGTAATTGTTGGTCTCCGTGCACCAAGGACAAAAGGGGGATTTCGCATGCTAAAGACTAAGGTGGCGGAAATTTTAGAAGGAGGCGGGAGATTTTGCCGCCCGCAGGATTGTTCGTATCCAGTTTCAACTAATTTTGGACCGTGCTAGCGGGAAGGTCATGCTAGACTGTGTACACGGGGCACGCATCAGCAGTTAATAACTGGTGTGAAGTCCACCCCAAAAAAAAAGACAATAACTCGGGATGATGCGCCGATAACTTGGTCGTTCACACGGGCACGGCCAATCGTATGGGTGTAGTGGCGCGTTCACAAAAAAAGGGATCAAACGCTCAACCTATGTATTTCTCGTGTAAATAGATAATTTAGTGCCATTAGTTATTTACTATAAACATAATGCATTGACGTGTTAGTGTAGAGGCGCACAAAAAGAAATGGATATTGTAGTTAGCTACTTAAAAGTGTTACCTCATATGATTACATAGCCTCCATTTCATAAATTGCGTACCCGTTGAATTCATATATGAATATTACATATATTACTTCAAAATAGAAACTTAAATCATCCAAGACTAATGAATTTGAATGCAAGAGTAACAATGGTGCATGTGCATGATAGCTACATTGTTTGTTTGAAGAAACATCACTGTAACTTTGGCATGCACAACTGAAAAGGTTTATTTAAATAGAAAAAATGTGATATGTGAGTGTCCAATCTTTATAGCATTGAATCGATATTGTACCTTTGGCCACGATATGAAGTAGATATTGACTTATGTTCAAGCGATGCACGTCCACGATCGCTAGATAGTGATACGTGAATGAATTGTGCAATCTCTCTCACACGCATACATATCTCATTTCCCTGTGGGCATCGGAATCACACACGCGCACTTCGTGTATTTATCTCCCTCCGTCAGGGTTAAATTCGTCTTTCTACCCCGTCCTACAAGTCTCTCACACAGAAACACACACGCTCTCTATGTCTAACACGCCCACCCCTTTAATTCCGCCCACCCACAACCACTAATGTCTCAAAGTATAATAATGTCTCTCACACATATGCTATCTACCTATCCCTTAATATAGCTAGATATGTGTCACACAAACTCCTTCTCCCTACTAGCAAGATGCCCATGTGCGTTGCACGGAACATCAAGATGCATTTGTATGAGAAGTTTATCTTGTGGGAGAAAAGGATGAAAGAGGGAATGCCTTATTTGCAAATGCGGAGAGGGGTGTGGGTATCTTTTTGCAAAATTGCCATATTTTCCTTCCTGTCCGTCGGATATAAATCGGATGGCCTATATTGCAGGATGGCAGGAACACCATCATCACCAACTCTGTTTTTTATAAGAGTAGAGATATGTGAGTGTCACTGCCCCCCACACACACACCCACTTTCCCAACACCGAAGGAGTAGGGTGACACCTCGATCTTGATACTAATCTATCGAATGGCTTCTCTCTCAAACATACACACACACACCCCCGCACCAAGGAGTAGGGTGACACCTCGATCTTGATACTAATCTATCGACTGGATTCTGTCTCAAACATACACACACACACACACACACACACTACCCGGCACCGAAGGAGTAGGGTGGCACATCGATCTTGATAATAATCTATCGACTCCTCTTTCAAACACACACACACACACACACACACACACACACTCGCTAGTTGTGCCTCTGTGCCTACCGTGCACACTCTCGATACTTCTTTCTCTCCCCCCTAACAATGACAGCAGAAGGGTGACAACTCGATATGATCATAATCTGTCAATTGGTTTCTCTCTCAAACATTGTGTCTCGGTGCCTCGCTCGGTAGCCCCCTCGATATGTAGACTTCTCGCGCGCGTACAACTATAGTGACGATGACGCTGAACCCAGTGTGCCTTGTTTTTACCGGCCTCATGTGATAGTTTTCACCCTGTTTTCTGTTAATTAACAAGGCAACCTTTTCTTTGTTACTACTAGTGAATCTGAAATCATTCAGGGCAGACATAAAATATATCACTTCAACGCAATTATCGCATCAACTATTTTAAAATAAATTAGCTAGCTGCCCATGCGTTGCACGAAACATCAAGATGCATTTGTATAAGTAGTTTATCTTGTGAGAGAAAAGGCTAAACGAGGGAAGGCCTTATTTGCGAACGTGGATAGACGTGTGGGTATATTTTTGCAAAATTGCCAGAGTTTCTTTCCTATCCGTTAGATACAAATCCTATGGCCTATATTGCAGGATGGCACGCACACCATCATCACCAACTCTGTTTTCTACTCCCTCTGTCCGAAAATACTTGTCATCAAAATGGATAAAAGTAGATGTATCTAAAACTAAAATATGTCTATATACATTTCCTTTTATCCATTTTGATGACAAGTATTTCCGGACGGAGGGAGTATTTTTCTTTTTCGAGATTTCAACAAGTGACTATGACCGGACCTTACCAACATACTCAAAAAAGTAGTCGATAATTTTGATGTTACCCTCTTTTCTTGGCGGTGCGAAGGCCATCTGGATACCTCATAAATAAATCAAGGACAAATCGGCCCCTTCACGAAAAGACATACGTAGCAAAATGAGTGAATCTACACTCTAAAATATGTCTACATACACATCTGTATGTGGTAGTCCATTTGAAATCTGAAAAGACAAATATTTAGGAACGAATGGAGTATATATAAGAGTAGACATGGAGATATATCTCCAAAGATGGTCTACAACAAAAATGTGCTGGGCTGGTTAGCACGGATGCTCGCAACGCGATGACATGAGTTCAAATTCTGTCTTTTAACTTTAGATTTGTATATTATATATTACTCTACTTATTTAATATATACTTCTTTCGCTCTTGTCTTGTGATGGAACCCACAGAGTACTTAGAATATTAAGGATGGACTTGTTTCTTTTTAACTTTCAGTATGAAGTCTGTAGCCACCACCGCAAGTCACGTGTCTTGTATATGCAATTAACTTTTATAGAGGGACAATCATACAGTAATTAACTCAATGGATTGGATGTCACTCTATTATTTCCAGCATAAAGAGCATCTCCAACGGCAGCCGCAAATTTCCTCCCGCTTCCTTCCGCGGAGGATTTACATCAAACGCCAAATAGCGTACATTTTACAACTCTAACCAACCAGATAAAATTCGTGCAAACACGGACTGATTTCATATAAGCATGAAGGATTTCGTATAAAAAATCCGGATCTTCATATAAACATGATGGATTTCATTACATTTACATGAACTAAGAGGTGCCAATCCGGCTCTCTTGTATAATTAATACTCCTCCGTCCGGAAATACTTGTCCTAGAAATGGATATATCTAGACTTATTTTAGTTCTAAATGGCATACGGATCCCTTTGTCTTCCTCATGTCCGTCAGACAGTTGCGGGGTCGACGAAGGTCCTCAGAAGAGACGAAGCAGCAAAGAAACCACCTGAATCCGTGGTTGTCGCCTTGGAGGTGGCCTTCATGGGTCCCAAGTGGTGGTGGCCTCCCGTGTTCTACTTCTCCTCGATGATGGCGGCGGACACGGAGAAGCTGGCCACCGACTCGTCGCTCTCCACGCACCCGGCTTCTGTCTCTGCCTGCATGGCGCTGCCGCAGGCACGGGAGGCGCGCCCACGGACACGGGAGGCGCGATGCGATCTTGGCGATGGCGGCACCCGTGCATCGTGCTTTCGCCGCCGTCTGCCGGCATGGAGCAACTCGCCACTCCTCATCGAGCTGAACTGGGCGGCGAGTTGCTGAACCACGCGCCGCTTAGGCGGCAATCGCTCCGTTGGGCCAAGCGAGGTTGGTGAAGCACCGAGCGGCCTTGCCCGTATCCGGAGGGCTCGGCAGGCCACCCAGCCAGGTAATATGCCGGAGAACGGCTCATCGGAATCCATTGGAAGGGTGGAGAAAATGGTGAAGGAGGAGATGGGGGAGCGGCGGAGGGGTGCGATTCTTGCCCGCTATCTGTCTGGCCTCGTGTAAATAGAGGGCGGACGGTAGGAGCTTGACCACAAGGCCTGCCGCAGGAGTTACATTTCCCTCTCGGGGCCCACAGGACCGAACTTCAGTGGCTTAGTGCCCGGCCTATGAGTCAATGACATGCGGGCCTTAAATGTGGCTGGCCCACATGTCATTCTCATGGTGGTGGCATGGTTCGCGACTCACTCGTTCGAGATGAACCGGCCGGTGGTGGCGTGGCCGTGGCGAGGGTACCACAGCTGGGCGTCGGGGCGTTACGAGGCGTAGATGGCCACACCGGCGGGTACTACCTGTAGTACATAAGTACTCCAGCTGAGGATTGATGCCCGGGACGAAATGTGTCACAGCCGCTGGATGAAAATTCGATGGTGCGGGAGTACAGATCGGAGCACAACAGCGGAGCAGGCACACCGCGTCCAATCGGGTGTGTCTGTGGTAGAAAGTTAATGGTCGCCGCAGTTCAGCTGGCCCACATGTCATGCACACAAAGGCAGAGGAGCGGTGGGGCCGACAGGGATGAGGGGCACGAACAATCCTACCATTACATCATCGACATGTGGGACCCATAAGTGTGGGTCCCACCTGTCGGCGAAGGAAAAAGCGAGCAAAGCGCGTGATAGCCACGTCAGAGGTTCCATGTCCACGTCGGGGGACATCGTGTTGTGGGTTGGAGCGGCGTCGTGGGAATCGCGTGTGGGTGTGGCAGTGGTAGAAACAAGAAACGTGATGGTCGACGTGGTTCAACTTCCATGGACAAGCTGTCGTGTCTGCTGACACATGTATATCAAAACTAGAGTGTTTACATTTCAAGCACGTGAACAAGTATTATTCTAGTACTAGTTTGGATCCATTGCAACGCATGGGCCAGCACATTGGTAGTAGTAGTGTCCATCTCTATCTCTAGAGGCCTTCCCTCGTTCATCCTTTTCTCTCACAAGATAAACTACTCATACGCGGCGTGGCCTCTCTAGCGCGGCGTGGAACGCACGAGGATGTTTCCTTGGTGGTCTCTCTAGCGCGGCGTGGCCGTAGTTGCAAGTTGACGCCCCTTGAGATGCCGACGTTGAGGGGCACTCGGATTTCCTCCGATGAGCAGGTAAGATGAGTTTGATCACGTAGTAAATGCATTCTAAAGACTACTTCCGTGTCCATTTCCTAATTCTCCCCCTGCCCACTGTTTCACAGGCTAGGCTCGGTGCGAGTGGAGATTGGCTTGCATATGTACGGGAGGATACCAACATCAATTTGCACAACATTTACAATGGTGACACCGTTCCCGTAGAACCTTTGTCCAACATTGGGATCAGCCATGCAATGGGCCACCGCATGAATTGGTACGATGGAACCACGGTGAGATTGAATAAAAGATAGCACGAACCTTGCACATGGCGGTCAAAGGCGGACCATGCTGTCTGCGGCCGATTTGTTGCCGTACGAGTAGGAAGACGCTGTGCTCCTTTCTAACCGCATCTTCGTGGTGACAAACCAGGGGACTTATTTTGTATGGGACACATCCTACGATATACTCCCTCTCTCCCAGTTTATTTGTTTTGAATCTTTTCGTTTTATAAGTTTCAAATTCAAATTTAGAGCTCCCCATCACATGTTGAGATTACAATGTCCATTAAATTGTTGCGTGCATGTATAGTAAAGAAACAAATCTCGAGTTTTGCACGAGTTAGGTGCTTGGAGCACCACAAGCCTGGCGCAGGAGTTACATTCCCTCTCGGGGCCGTCGGGACTGAGCTTCAACGCTTTACTACACCTACCTTTGAGTCAATAACATGTGGACTGGTAGGTGACTGGTCCACATGTAATGCTCCAAGAAGGCGAGGGCGGTGGGGCCAAGAGGGTGAGCCGCAGTCGGTGGGCGTGTGGTTTCATGGGTTCGAGCGGCGTCGTGGGAATCATGGTGGCTGTGGTAGAAACTTGATGCTCGCAGCATTTTAGGTGGCCCACATGTCATGCACACAAAGGCAGAGGGGCGGTGCGGCCAAGAGGGGTGAGGCGCACGTCAGGGGGTGTGGTGCCATGGGTTGGAGAGGCGTCATGGGAATCGCGAGATGAAACGTGATGGTCGCCGTAGTTGAACTTCCATGGACAAGCTGTCATGTCTACGGACACATGCACTGCATACCGATCACTGGAAGGAGTACCAGAGAAAGATATATATATGGATAAATAGTTCCTTATAGTCAAGTGGACCCATCCTACTACTCTGTTCCAAAGACATGCACACCATCGAAATAGTCCATCTATATCAATATACACCGAGAGGGAATAATTTTTTTACAAGAGAGGAAATAGTTCATCCATCCATAATGCCCTCCTGCTGGTGCAGCGTTTTCTTCTTCTTCTTCTTCTTCTTCTTCTTCTTCTTCTTCTTCTTCTTCTTCTTCTTCTTCTTCTTCTTCTTCTTCTTCTTCTTCTTCTTCTTCTTCTTCTTCTTCTTCTTCTTCTTCTTCTTCTTCTTCTTCTTCTTCTTCTTCTTCTTCTTCTTCTTCTTCTTCTTCTTCTTCTTCTTGTTCTCATTCTTTGTGGGAGACGGCTTCAAACATGCTCTTTGGACCATGCAGCTATCTCAAACTCACACGGGCATCGAGGGCAGCATATTTTATCCGCTCATCGTCAAGGGATAATTCTCCCATCCGAGACGACCTTAATGCCACCGTCTCATCACCCTTACGAAGATTTGTACCGAGCACAAAATTTGCTACGTCGAATAGGGATGGTGTCTGCTTAGCACAATCTTCTACAGGAATTTTGATTCTGGTTTGTAGGTCAGCGATGATTTTCAAATCAAGGTTATACGGCTCCAGCTTCGTTTGTCCCCTTGATGGCTGCCCCACAGTATCGTCCTCCCGAGACAAGAAATCATGAAGCTCACCTGGTATGGAGGGCGAGTGTATGATGTGGTACACCAAAACATCATCTTTGAGGCACAACTGAAGGACGGCGGCGCGCTGGATCTTCCCAGGGGCACGCTCCGTGTACTCTGCGTCGAGACCGATGACCCTCGTCTCTACCTTTTTGAGGGAGTTGGATACATTGTTGATCCACTGCCGAACAACCCTTGGGTGGACGGTGACGGTGGCAACTATGCGCATCGAGCCTTCGACGAGGACATGTTGGACGCTAGAAACCTGCATCTCGATCTCTTTCGCCATTTGGAACCGCTGGAACGGAGGGCTATGGTTTGGTGAATTAGGATTAGATGGCTAGTCTAACTGAAGTAGTAGATGATTATTTAAAGAGGTTAAAACAATGTGAATGCAGTGGGGTTTGGATGCAAATAAAGACGAAGGGGAGGTGAAGAAGCCGAGGTGAATCGGTTCCCGATGGAGAAGTAAATGGGAGAAGTGGCGTGCAGTCAGTTGATTAGACGGCTAGGTAGACTAAACGAAAAGGCTATGCGGGTAGACTGAGGAGTCGTACCTGTTCGTGTACGTGCTCATCCTTCCTGATAGGTGGGACCTATGCAAATAGATAAAAAAAGTGTCATAGCTTTTTTTTGAGCGCATGAGTGGGAGACACAACATTCTCTGGTTAAGGAATACTCCCTCCTTTTAGGTGAGTATAAGTCACCTTATGAAAATCAGGTTTTCCCAAAACCTTTAGGCGTGGAGCATTAACTTCCTGCTCGATCCCTCCCAGCCTCGTTAGCCAGCGTTCTCTTCCTCTGCTGCCAAGTTCTACCTTTCCATTTTTCCTCTTCTCAAGTGTGGAACGATCTGCATGCCGTCCTTGATGCACCAGAGCGACCCTTTGCATGCATCACGGCAGGCGTTGATTGGGCATGCACGAGAATTTGGTTCTGCTTAATATGGATGATACCGAGCGATGAAGTGAACAGGCATGCTAGCACGGAGACCTATTTCCGCTATACAATCTTGGAATACTCATGTTCCTACTAGTATTAGTAGTAGTAGTACAACTGTGGTACACTTGATGGGCAAAATACTATTCATCCGGTCCTCACGGTGAAGTGACAACACCTGCGCCGACACTAGTCCGGGCTAGGTGGCGTGTTCGGCTACCAAAGTCAGCCTCACCACATGCCTTTGTCAGGATCTGTCATCGCTCTTTGTCAACACATTGGCGCCTCGCCTCGTCTCCCTCTCCGCTCCCATAGCACCACTCCATCTCCATCTCCTTCTCTGTCTCCGTCCCCGTCTTCATCTCACTGTGCCCCGTGTACCGTCGCCTCGCTCGCCTCCCCGAAGACCACTATTCCCTGCTAGTCGCTCCAAGACCGACATCCTTCTCCCCATAAATCAAGCCCCTTCCAAACTCCACCATGGCGAACGCGAACCGCGCAGCATCCATATGAGCCGCGATTGGAGCAATCTCCCCGGACATCCTCGATCTCTGTTGTTCATGTATGGATATGTTGAACGCCTGCGGTGGCTGCATGATCGAGGACATGCACACGCCATCGTCGAGCGAGGCCTAAGCTTTTCAAGACACCACCTTGCTGCTATCTGGTCTTGCGAGATTGGCTCACCATGATACATGGCGTGCATGATGCCCTCGACTTCAATCCGATCTCCATTAGCGAAACTTCTTTGCGGGTATGTAGTGTGTCACCGTAAATCATTTCCCTCGACATCGATCCGATCACCATCGCCTCAAACTTCTTGGCAGGTATGTCTGGGTCGGCATGAACTCCCACCGGATGGCTTCCTTGAGAGAAGACGGTAAAAAGTTGGTGCTCGTGAACTTCCAGACCTCCCATGAGATTATCCTTCCTCTGTTGGATTATATAGAGTATTACCATCGCGGTCCAAGTCATCTAGATTACTACGTCAGTTGGACGGACCTTGTTTTGCAGAAGATTGTAATCTGCCAAGTACCCACACGACATGCGAATTACGCAGACTTCAAGCTAATTGCCTTGTTCGACCGCGGACTCGCCTATCTTTACGCCGGTGCCTTTTTTAGCTGGAGACAACTCGGCTCGCAGTGGATCATCGTCAAAGCTGATACACACTTCTGTGATGCTATTGAACACAATGGCATCATCTACGTGATCGACAAAGCAGATGGCACCATGTATTGCTGGGATGGCGCATGTAAGTTGTTTCCATCTCATGTTAATGATGACACCATGACACTGTTTGAACTTTTTGTGATGATTGGCATATCCCTGTTTGAGCAGAATTTGAGTAGAACTATGGCAATATATTAGAGACGCTGTAAATCAGCTATATTTGGAATGAGTTAATTCATGCGACTGTGACCATGTCATTACAGCCAATTTGTACCCTGAATAATCAAACGGTTAGGAATATATGGATATTATCCTTATTTTACAGTAATCTATATACTACTACTAAATACGAGTGTGTATTAATGTCCATGTTAGTTTCCTCATTTTCATGATGTAGAAACATGCACCACGCTGTTGGTTTCATCTAACCTAGGGAAGTAAATGTGCATATGGAGAACTCTATATTTGGAAGTAGTGAAATCCTGCAATGCTTACCATGTGTACATACCTATATCCGCCCTTCAGCAATCAATGGCTAGAATAATATCCTCACAAAAAATTTACCCACAGAACACGAGTATATAACAATGCATGGTCTGTTAGTTACCTTGAAGAATTTGTTTGTGAGGATAGAACATGATTACATAACATGCATGACATGGTAGTTTCCTGTGAAGAATCGATTGCGAGATAACATGAGTATAACCATGCATGGCACTTCTATATTTTCGAACCTAGTATACATTTCCCTGTATTTTCCTCCCAGTTCCAACAGGGACATATCAATGTTGTTTCTTGCATTATCCTACTCATACTCTGAACAATGCTGATCTTACATTAACAATGCCTATCCTTTTTGATATGATGCAGTGTCCCTACAGTTACTGCCCTTTGTAATTACACCACCTTTGCCAAAAACAGGGAAGCACAACTGGTTCCTTGCTCGATCAGACGACGGCAAAAGACTGATGATCATTCAGACACATGAGCTGGAAAAGTTATATTGCAAAACCCCCACTGTATACAAGCACCGTGTAATACGTGAGTATCCGGATAGTGGCTGTTACGTCTATGAGCAGGATACCAGCTTGTTGGGGCCTTTAGGATTTTTTAGTTGGAGGCGGGTAAACAGCCTTGGTTCACACTCTCTGTTTCTCAGACTCAATTATCCGATTAACCAGGAGATCACCGTTGGCAAGGACCTTGATGGCAGAGAGGCACTGTTTGCTATGGAAAACTGTGTCTACACGGCGAGCCCTAGGAGTTCGGGAGCATACTCCCCTGATTGTCAACGATACAGCCTGCAGCCAAAACAAGGTGAGAATGACAAAGGCATCCGAATTAACTTTGATCCTTGGACGTCTCAATTATGACAGGCAGTGATGTGGTTCAAGCCTTTAGGTTGATAGGTAATTGGGCTGTTGCATCGAAAGGGTGGAGTACTGGTGTCTCCGGATCACTGGTCGCTGAAGCGGGGCCGCAAATTATGATGGTGTTGGATCATCTCTTCAAATGACTTTGTTGTCTTTGCTGCTGGTTCTGGATGGGTAGTTCTTTCTTTTGTTATGCATATTCCTTGTCATTTGGTGATCCTCGTCTATGTCACTCTTTCTATGTAATAGTTGCTTCGCTTAGAATGTCATTCTCGCCTCGGATCACGAGAGTCCGGCGCTACTGCAGATGGGTGCGTTTTGGTGGTGTAGCAAGACTTCTTATGAACTATCATGTCTTGCTGTTTATGTCGATAGTAGTCACTAGTCGGTGTTTGAATGTTGTATATATCGTTGTTTTGATCTGTTTATTGTCTCGAACTCTTGGTGGGCTAAATGAGGGCATCACCATTCTCCGATTTTCAGTATATCTCCTTTTTCAAGTTATATAATTTGAGCTCACTGTCTTTTCGATGATGTACACTTGTTTGGGCCAGTGAGGTGTCGTTGAATATGGGCCGAGTAGTAACGCAATGCCAAACAGGTCAATTATGACTCTCGGGCCGGGCTCTCAAAAGATCCTGAAAAAAATAGTCGGGCTCTCCAAAAAAGAAAGAATAAGGACTCTTAGGCCGACATGTGGGCGCCACCGGTGTTTTCGTGCGCTTGCGCGCCGAGAGCATATTGGCGCGTGCTCTAAATTCATGCTACCTTTTCATCCCCAGTCTCCCACCCCTCCCCCCACCTCCGAATCTTGATTCCTACTCCAGTTCCCCCAAATCCCCCTCCTGTACTCCCTGTACTCAAGCGCACTATCATGTCACCGGTCAACGCGGATCTCCGAGCCGGAGATCCTGAGGTCCGTCCTGCCTTCGGTCGCTGCATGCTGTCGCTCAATAGTGGCATGGCGGCGCTTGACGACCAGTTTGCCGGCAAAGTGTTGATGGTAACCATCAACGGCGACCGGCCTCCCGTCTCGCCAGACGACCTTGTCAAAGCTCTTGGCATTGCGCATGGCATCCAAATAAGTGACTTTCTCGTCGAAGTCTGTCCGCCACCGGCTGATTTCTTCGTCAGGTTCCGAACAACTTTCGACTGCAGTCGTGTGTTCGAATCTTCCTGGCGTTTGTTCTGCGATGGCGCGCTGGTGAGCTTTGATCGGTGGCACCCAGGATGGGGCTCGGTGCCCTCTGAGCTTGAGTTTTTAACAAAGCTTACCTTCCACGGCATGCCTCGACGTGCTTGGAACAACGATTCCATGAACGAGCTTATCAACGACCTTGGAGGTGAGCTCGTAAGTATGTTTGTTCCTCCAGACAGCTGGGCTCTGACGGTTATGGCATGGATGAAGAAGCCGTCCACCATACCGAAGCTGATTGGTGTTGAGATACCGGTGCAGGAACCGGGGTTGTACTATTCGTCGCCACCAAGGCTGTAGCGACCCGACCCGAATGGATCAAGTCTCTGTGCTTAAGTGTCATCCCTGGATCGGTATGCTGACACACACAGTACTCGAGGATTTATAACAGAGGTAAATCACATGTATAAATAACGTAAATACTATTACCTCAATCCAAATAGCGGAAGTAACAAGGTTGTGGATTCCCATCAACACCAACGGCAAAGTTGAGTGTAGAAATCGTAACCCTAACGTATCACTTACTCATCGTAAGATCCTGCAACATGAAACGTTGCAACTCGAAAATGGGTCAGCACATGGAATATGCTGGCAATGTAACACATAGAGAATAATGAAAGAGTAAGCCTATACTACATGCATATATGGCTGGTGGAAAAGCTCTATGGTTACAGTTTTGCGTAAAGCCAATTTTTCCCTACTGCAAAGGAATAAATTTGTTTAACTATCATGGTGGTTGTTAAACATTGAGAATGGTTGACAGCATTCTCAATCCCAATTAAAAGTACTCATTAAAAACCCAACAATATTAATTAGAAGTAACATGATGAGATTCACATGATATCCAAGTACTAGATACTCAAGATGTCCATAACCGGGGACACGGCTAACCATGATTAGTATATACACTCTGCAGAGGTTTGCGCACTTTTCCCCACAAGACTCGATCGCCTCCGTTGGATTTCTCGCACTACATGATGTTTGAGAAACGGATGACCGAGACATAGTCTTTCGGAAGCGCAAGCACCTTACATAGGGTAGACCGGTACACCTACTTTCCCCTACATCTGCTAGTCTACCCGTAAGAGTTCGCACAACTTAATCAACTATGCCAGAGCCCATAATGTCTTGTGGCTGCACACGTAAGTTTCTAGTTTGAATAATCTCATGATCCCTTTGGGCCTAGGTGGCGGTCCGAAGAAATACAGGCAAGTCCTGATGGAAACCAGGTGCCTCAATCCATCCAGATATGTGTTTAAGTTGCCACCTTAAGTAAACCATTAATTTAACAAACTCACATCTGTCATGGAATACACTCACCCAATCCACGTCTACTAGCATAGCATGGCATAATAAGCAAACGTAGAAGTAACTCCCAAGGGTTGACAATAAACAGGTAATAGGTACTACCTCATCTACTTCCCATCCCACAATTTAATTAGATCCTAATCATGCAATGTTTGAGGATAGATCTAATGCATAAAAACTAGGTAGTAGAAAAGGTATGATCAAAGTGTTACTTGCCTGCAATGTTGATGAAGATGATTCGCACTCAAAACTCTTGATAGCTCTACTCGTCACACTCCGGTCAATCTATCGTAATCAAGCAATAGTAACCACACATAAGCAATCACTCAAAAGATCGAAAAGAACGAAGAGAACAACTCGGAAAACATCAAAACCAAGAGAATAACTCTTGCAGCATAAAACAATTTCTAACAGTACCAAAATTATGTGAATTTGGCCTTATCAGAAAGTTTAGGTCAAGAGCTTCGATTTGCAAAAAGAATCAACTCAAACGGAGTTATAAAACTCAAGTTATGATCAAACGAAGTTCAAATACAAATCTGGTTGAATTCAAATTTTAAAACTTTCGAAAACATGTTTGAGTTGGATTACCGGATAGAGGGAATCATAACGAAGAAGTGGGCGTTGGTTTCTTTGAGTTCCGACTAACGAGCAAAAAATTATGGTCGTTTGAAAACCAGGGGCTATTCTGTAAATAAACTAATCACAAACGTCTCCCTGGCCGAAAAATAACAGAAAAGGAAAAATAACTAAGAAGCGAACGTTCGCTAAGAAATTCTAACGAATGAACTGTTCGCAAGATTAAAAAAACGGACGGATCTAATCCTAGCCGTAGATGACAGATCGGACGGGCGAGGTGAGAGGCGAGGCATACCGCGGCGACGGTGGCTGCCGGCGGCGAGGGAGACGGCGGTGGCGGCTCGGACATTGACGGGGCGGCGGCTCCGGTGAGTCTCCAGCGGCGGCGAGGGCGTCGGGGTGCTCGGAGCGGCGCGGCGGTGAGGATGGAGTGGGCGGCGTCGGTCGGGAGTGGCGGGGTGGAGCGGGGCGACGGCGTGGATCTCCGGCGGCGGCGGCTAACTCCGGCGAGGGCGCGGCGGTGCTGCGGGCTCGAGGCTTGGGTTTTGAGGGAGCGGGCCGGGTGCTCCGTTTATATAGGAGGGGAGGAGGAGAAGACTTGGAGGAGGGGCGAGGCGAGGCGGTGGAGAAATCCGGCGAGGACACGGCAGCGGCGGCGGTGGCGTGCTGGAGCTGGTCTTCGACCGAGGGTCGGGACGACCATGAGGTGGGCAGGCTGGCATGCTGCTGCTGCGGCCTGTGCAGGCTGCTGGGCGAGTGGCATGTTTGGGCTGGCTCGGCCTCTGGCGGGGCCGGCCTGGCTCGGTCGGCTTCGGCCTAAATGTTTTTTTAATAAACACATTTTTTTAACACAGACAAACAAAAGTAATAAAACAAAATAAATACATATATTATATAGGCATATAATTTATCAAAATTTTCAGAAAAAGATTTCCTACAAGATGAACATTATTCTAGCTTCAAATAAAATACTCACAAATTCCAATAAAACAAAGAGTGCTTCTGCTCTAGAAAAATCCAATGAAAATCTTTTTAAAAATACCAAAATGAATTCAAATTTATTTCTCTCCATTTTTCTACGACGAGGGAATCATGTTACCCTATTTTCCATATATTTTATTTTTGGAGAAAATAATTTGAATAAAACTCAAATAACTCCAAATTGAAAATAAATTCAAAAGAACTTTGAATTTAATTCTTTGAAACTCCCAACTCATATTTCATATGTTTTGAAGAAGTCATTTTATCTTCGCTCGTGAAAATCATTGAGTTGCATAAAGTTTCAGAATTGGACATATTTTCCAAATGAAATTCAAATATTTTCAACACCTTGTCATTTAAATAAATGGAAGAAGTCATGTCATCTTCTCTCCGGGTTTTGTGATGAAAAGAATTTGAATTCCCGAAGATCATAAAAGCAAAAATGAAAGTTTGGGAAAGTCCTTTTATTCCCTCTCATTTAACTTCCAAAAAGTTTCAAACTTCACTCACTTTCAGTCAATCAATCAAACAATCAATCAAAACTATCTATTTGTTTATAACATTCCAAAATTTAGAATTTTGGGATGTTACAAAGGCTGCCGTGGACCACGTTAGGGATGTACCTGTATCGAGTGTTCGTGCATGTCGAAGAAGTGGTCAATCCATCAATCGAAGTCCTGCCGCCGCCGCTGGTGCCAGGGTCCGTCAACGACGTCCATTACAGGAGTCAACGTCAGACTTTCCCTGTGTTTCTCGGAATGATGGATGGCACAGGGCCTACTCCATCGCGCGGCGGAGGCCACTGCTTCTTTGGGAGAAGAGGCAGGGCTGGCTGCCTCTATGTGCTCTAATTTGAGGTAACAACTGAATCTTGTCAGATAGTACTAGTTAAATCCAAGCTATGGGTCTGAAGCATTGATATGCCAGTACATTTGATTGTGACCTGTTCTAATTTTGTACCTGAACTTTTTTTAGAAAGGGTTGCACGTCAACTTAATGTGCTAGCAGAACTTATTGTGTTGTCTTTCTGTTTTCTTTGCACAACATTCAAGATATTTCCCCGTCATTTATAAAGACGATGAACCGTTATGTACGACTTCGTTGGTTTCAACATAGCCCTTCCCGTAGCGATCCACTGCTTCCATCCTGATTGTGCCGCGTGCGTGAAATTTTTGTATGCAAGTTCAGTGTGCTATGATGTTCTATATGATTGTGTCAACTATATAAGTTTTTACTGAGCATCAACAATGCATATGGCTGAAAGATGTATTTACAAGCATCGACCGATGGGTCTCTCTCTCTATCTCTCTCTCTCACACACACAACACACGCACACACACACGCACACACACAAGTGGGACCCGTTGAATTATTTATTTGCTCGTGACAACTTTTAATTAGGTTCCACTGTAATCTAACTTTTTTCTTAAGTTATTAATTGAGCTCAGTGACTTCAAAAAGTTGTACGGAAGCCTTGTTTGGGCCTTTCAAGGCCCCCACAATGTGGGCTGAGTAACCATGTTAGGTTGTACTGTACTACACAGGCCTTTTTTCAACATCAACAATGCAATCGGGCGACAGTTGTACACAATATCCTCGTCAACTTGTTATCCGCCCGCTCGGCTGCAAAGTTTCCTAGGAGGTATGCATTAGGCTTAACAAGAAAATGGACTTTAAGAAATAATAAATGGGATGTAATTATAATAACTGGGCAATTACTATGCACCAAACACGTAATTAGTTTGAAAAATATATTATTTTTGGAATTTGGAATTTTAATTTCATTACTTGTTCTTGCAATAATATTTCGTTGGATTTTAACGTGATACAACTTTATTTTGAAATTATATTTAACCTGACTAGAAATTTCGGATAAAAATATTTCGGATCCCATCAAAATGTAGGAATTTTTTTTGAATTCTGTTTTGAGCGGTTGTTTGAAATTATTAATCGTTGTCCTAGCTAGAAGTTGGGCTGTACTTTTAACAAACCCATAAATGGGCTGTAGTAAATTCCATTAGAATTGAAAAATGGGCTGTACATTCTTACAAATCGCAAATGGGCTATATGTTCTCTGCCAAATCCGAGCTGTGGGCCTACTAAGTTGACGCGTACCAAGGGCTTTGTCAACTTAGTCAATATAAACGATTCTAGCTGCAGTGATCGTACGATGTCCACCCAACGGTCGTAGTGCTTCTTTAACATCTGGTCTTCTTGCTCCAGCCGCCCAAAGCAGCGCCGGTCGTGTCGCGTGCTCCTGCCTCCCGTGGCGGCTGTGATGCTCATGGAGGCCTCACCGCCCGTACTACTCCCACCGCTGGCCAGGCCATCCTCTACTCACCCACACACCTGTTATTCTCTGCGCCGACGGTAGCCTCACACCGCAGCCGAACCAGGTGAACCCTCGTACTCCTCTCCGCTGGCTACCACATTGCGTCTTCCCGGCTCCGTCGTCCCCTTCCTAGGCCTCGCCATCGTCCGCACCACCGCCTGGTGCTCTCGGTGTGGCGTGGTCAACCTGGTCAACGACCGACTTCCATCGGAAGAGTACAAGACGTGGAGAGGCGGCGACACCGGGTCCAGCGGCCGCAAGGAAGTGCCTCCTTATTACGCGCACAATAATTATTCCTCCACCTGACAGCAGGGACCCACCGGACGGGCCACCTTATTTCACGAAAAAAACATTTCCCCCCTGACTGCTGGGACCCAGTGGACAGGCCAGCGTATTTCACGAAAAAAACGTTCCCCGTGCTGTCAGCTCGGACCCACCGGAAGTGCCTCCTTATTACGCACAAAAAATGAATACTCCCCACGCTAGCTGGGACCCACCATGGTGGGAGCCTGACTTAGGGCCTACTAAGTTGATCGACGGGGCCTTTG
Source organism: Aegilops longissima (assembly GCA_021605205.1). Classification (NCBI taxonomy): domain Eukaryota; kingdom Viridiplantae; phylum Streptophyta; class Magnoliopsida; order Poales; family Poaceae; genus Aegilops; species Aegilops longissima. The sequence continues at coordinate 143,986,734 of CM038677.1, read as the reverse complement.
TCAACTTTAGTCAATATGAACGATTCTAGCTCCAAGTGACCGTACGATGGCCATCCAACGGCCGTAGTGCTTCTTCAACCTCTGGTGTTCTTGCTCCAGCCGCCCAAAGCAGCGCCGGTCATGTCGCATGCTCCTGCCTCCCGTGGCCAGCAGTGCTGCCGCGGAGGCCTCACCGCCCCCTACTATTCCCACCGCTGGCCAGACCCTGCGGCGACGGCAGCCTCACATCGCAGCCGACCAAAGAACCTCGTCAGATCGCTCTCCGCTCGGGCTTCCACTGCCGCGTCTTCCCCGGCTCCCCGTCGTCCACCGCCGTGGTGCTCTCGGCGCGGCGTGGTCAATGTGGTCAACGACCGACTTCCATTGGAAGAGTACTGTACGTGGAGAGGCTGACAGCTGGGTCCACGGCAGCCGCAAGGAAGTGCCTCCTTATTACACGGAAAATAATTATTCCTCCACCTGACAGCAGGGACCCACCGGACGGGCCACCAGTATTTCGTGAAAAAAATGTTTCCCCCTGACTGCTGGGACCCACAGGACGGGCCACCGTATTTTGCGAAAAAAAGTTCCTCCCGTTGTCATCTCGGACCCACCAGAAGTGCCTCCTTATTACGCACAAAAAAATGAATACCCCCTGCTAGCTGGGGCCAACCTTGGTGGGAGGCTGACTTGTGGGCCTACTAAGTTGACTGGGACGGAGGCCTTTGTCAACTTTAGTCAATATATGAACGATTCTAGCTCCAGTGACCGTACGATGTCCATCCAACGACCGGAGTGCTTCTTCAACCTCTCGTCTTCTTGCTCCAAATTACCCAAAGCAGCCCCGGTCGTGCCGCTTTGCTCCTGCCGCCGTGGCGGCTGTGATGCCGCGGAGGCCTCACCGCCCCTACTACTCCCACCGCTGGCCAGGCCATCCCTCTACGCACCCACACCCCCTGTTATTCTCCGGCGACGGCAGCCTCACACCGCAGCCGAACGAGTGAACCCTCATACTCCTCTAGGCGTGGGCATCCACTGCCGCGTCCGGCCTGGCGTGGTCAACGTGGTCAAGGAATGGCTTCCATCGGACGTGGACTGTATGTGGAGAGGCTGACAGCTGGGTCCACGGCCGCAACAAGGAAGTGCCTCCTTATTACGCGCAAAATAATTATTCCTCCACCTGACAGCGGGGACCCACCGGACGGGCCACCGTATTTAGCAAAAAAAAAACATTTCCCCCTATCTGCTGGGACCCACCAATTACATCTTCGCACGCAAGGAAGTGCGTCCGAAAAAAACGATTCGCCCCCCTGACTGCTGGGACTCACCAGCTACATCTTCACATGCAAGGAAGTGCCTGACAGTCGGGACCCACCTGGTCAAAGCGTACGTAGCGTTGTCATTCTGGTCGCGAATGTGTACGTACATATATACTGGTGGATGTAGAGGCGCGCACGTGTCGTAGTAGAGACGCGCACGTGTCGTAGTAGAGGCGCGCACGTACATCGGCGAGGGTGCAAGAAAGAAAATACGACCACGTACGTACATACGGGCAGGGTCTCAAACGCCTATCGTGGATACGTACATGGCTGGGTCGAAACGCAGAAACATCGTCATCGTCGTGTTCATGGGGAGCCGACCGGCTGGGTCGGAATGAAATGCGTGGTCGTGTTCATCGGGAGGGCTTGGACTGAATAGGCGATGGAAACGAGGCTGGCGTACCGCACGACGGAGGAAACGGCCTTGTGTTCGACCAACCACGTTCGAAACAGGGTCCTGTTGATCGGGAGGGGCCTGGCGTACCGCAAAACGGAGGAAACGGACGTCCTACGGTTGAAACGGGGGTCCTGTTGATCGGGAGGGGTGTGGCGTACCGCAAAATGGAGGAAACAGACCTCCTACGGTCGAAACGGGGGTCCTGTTGATCGGGAGGGGTGTGGCGTACCGCAAAATGGACGAAACAGACTTGTGTTGGAGCGCTTCTGGTCGAAACAGGGGTCCTGTTCATCGGGAGGGTGTGGCGTCTTCGCAAAACCGACTCCACAGGATCTGTTCATCTCCACCGTCGACCTCCTCCAGCCTCCACGGGCTACCGTCGACCTCCTCCAGCCTCCACGGGCTCTGTTCATCCAGCCTCTACCACGCGCTTACTCCACCGCCATCGCTCAACCACCCTCCACGGGCACCCTCCATCGTCACTGCTCATCCAGCCCTCCACACCACGAGGTCCTGTTCAACCACCCCTCCACCATCTACTGTTCATCCAGCCCTCCACACCACGGGTTCCTGTTCATCTAGAGGCAACGCCACCGCTCACTGTTCATCCAACCCCCGCAACGCTCATTTGTTCATCAATCGATCGGCTTGATTAGCAGCGATAGCGAAGAATCGCTCGATCGGCTTCAATTAATAGCCATCGATCGATCGCTCGGGTTTAATAACGCGTAGCTCGCGGTGCAATCGCCGGGTTGATTAGAGCCCAACGCTTCGCCGGTTCGGGTTGATTAACGCCGCATACACGCCAGCACGTCGTCTGAGAGAAACACGCATCACTCGGCCCCCGACCTCCCACCGTAACCGGCAAATCCCTGAAATTTTCCTCCCCCTCGCTTCTACCATGGTTTTTTCCGTCATGGACGGCCCAAAGAATGTCATGCAGCTGCGTCTCCGGCCGCCCAAGGCGAAAAGCCCATTTTCATCATGATTTTTTGTCATAGAAGTAGAGCCCACCACATCTATGATGATACCGGTTTTGTCACGATTATCGTCATAGAAGTGTCATATGTATGACAGAATTCTTTTTCGTTCGGCCCAAAATGTCACGGATGTGTCTTTTTTTTGTAGTGATGATGAGAGCACTCTTGTGTGACTAAAATGGAGCATGACTAAACTATATGATTTTCTAGGGACGAACTTTCTTTGGCCATGTTATTTTGAGAAGACATAATTGCTTAGTTAGTATGCTTGAAGTATTATCATTTTTATGTCAATATGAACTTTTCTCTTGAATCTTTCGGATCTGAATATTCATACCACAATTAAGAAGAATTACATTGAAATTATGCCAAGTAGCATTCCATATCAAAAATTATCTTTTTTATTATTTACCTACTCGAGGACGAGCAGGAATTAAGCTTGGGGATGCTTGATATGTCTCCAACGTATCTATAATTTTTGATTGCTCCATGCTATATACTGTTTTGGACATTATTGGGCTTTATTATCCACTTTTATATTATTTTTAGGACTAACCTATTAACCGGAGGCCCAGCCCAGAATTGCTGTTTTTTGCCTTTCAGAGATTCGCAGAAAAGGAATATCAAACGGAGTCCAAACGGAATGAAACCTTCGGGAACGTGATTTTTGGGAAGATTATGATCCGCGAGACTTGGACCCTACGTCAAAAACAAAAGAGGAAGCCAAGAGGTAGGGGGGCACACCCACCCCCCAGGGCGTGCCCTCCACCCTCGTGGGCCCCCTGTTGCTCCACCGACGTACTCCTTCCTCCTATATATACCTACGTACCCCCAAACGATCAGATACGGAGCCAAAAACCTAATTCCATCGCCGCAACCTTCTGTACCCACGAGATCCCATCTTGGGGCCTATTCCGGAGCTCCGCCGGAGAGGGCACCCATCACGGAGGGCCTTTACATCAACACCGTAGCCTCTCCGATGAAGTGTGAGTAGTTTACTTCAGACCTTCGGGTCCATAGTTAGTAGCTAGATTGCTTCTTCTCTCTTTTTGGATCTCAATACAATGTTCTCCCTCTCTCTCGTGGAGATCTATTCGATGTAATCTTCTTTGTGCGGTGTGTTTGTTGAGACCGATGAATTGTGGGTTTATGATCAAGATTATCTATGAACAATATTTGAATCTTTTCTGAATTCTTTTATGTATGATTGTTTATCTTTGCAAGTCTCTTCGAGTTATCTGTTTGGTTTGGCCTACTAGATTGATCTTTTTGCAATGGGAGAAGTGCTTAGCTTTGGGTTCAATCTTGCGGTGTCCTTTCCCAGTGACAGTAGGGGCAACAAGGCACATATTGTATTGTTTCCATCGAGGATAACAAGATGGTGTTTTTATCATATTGCATGAATTTATCCCTCTACATCATGTCATCTTGCTTAAGGCGTTACTTTGTATTTCATAAACTCAATACTCTAGATGCATGCTGGATAGCGGTCGATGAGTGGAGTAATAGTAGTAGATGCAGGCAGGAGTCGGTCTACTTGTATCGGACGTGATGCCTATAGACATGATCATACCTAGATATTCTCATAACTTCGCTCAATTCTGTCAATTGGTCAACAGTAATTCGTTCACCCACCGTAAAATACTTATGCTCTCGAGAGAAGCCACTAGTGAAACCTATGCCCACGTGTCTATCTTCATCATATTAATCTTCCAATACTTAGTTATTTCCTTTGCTTTTTACTTTGCTTTTATTTTACTTTGCTTTTATTTTACTTTGCATCTTTATCACAAAAATACCAAAAATATTATCCTATCATATCTATCAGATCTCACTCTCGTAAGTGACCGTGAAGGGATTGGCAACCCCTTATCGCATTGGTTGCGAGGAGTTATTTGCTTTGTGTAGGTACGAGGGACTCGCGCGTAGCCTCCTACTAGATTGATACCTTGGTTCTCAAAAACTGAGGGAAGTACTTACGCTACTGTGCTGCATCACCCTTTCCTCTTCAAGGGAAACCAACGCAGTGCTCAAGAGGTAGCAGGCATCACATCCGAGACAAGTAGACCGACTCCTGCCTGCATGTACTACTATTACTCCACACATTGACCGCTATCCAGCATGCATCTAGAGTATTAAGTTCATAAGAACAGAGTAACACTTTAAGCAAGATGACATGAGGTAGAGGGATAAACTCATGCAATATGATATAAACCCCATCTTGTTATCCTCGATGGAAACAATACAATACGTGCCTTGCCACCCCTACTGTCACTAGGAAAGGACACCGCAAGATTGAACCCAAAGCTAAGCACTTCTCCCATTGCAAGAAAGATCAATCTAGTAGGCCAAACAAACTGATAATTCGAAGAGACTTGCAAAGATAACCAGTCATACATAAAAGAATTCAGAAGATTCAAATATTTTTCATAGATAAACTTGATCATAAACCCACAATTCATCGGTCTCAACAAACACACGGCAAAAGAAGATTACATCGAATAGATCTCCACGAGAGAGGGGGAGAACATTGTATTGAGATCCAAAAAGAGAGAAGAAGCCATCTAGCTAATAACTTGTCACGACCGGTTTTCCAATAAAAATATTTATTGAGAAACCGATCTATTAATTCCAGTGTGAGGAAAATCCTCCTTTCTGGTAGACAAAACCTTGATACAATAAGCCAGTAGCATTTAATATATTACAGGGTCGAGCTGATCTAGCTCAACATTTATTACAAGCACGCCAATAATTATACATAGTGGCGGATATGACACAGTGGAGTGGTGGCATACTACTGACTCGAGGTGAAGTAGTGGAATAACACAGTGGAGTGGATGAAATGACTCCTGCACTGGCGGCTCATCGAGCGTCGAGGTGAGGCTCGGTGAATTTATTTGGGTAGCGGAAGAGAATATAACACAGTGACTAATCCAGGGTCGACGAGATCGACCGGGATTCCTCCAGCGTCGGACTCGCTATCGAACTCTTCATCCATGAGATCGCTTTCACCGTCGATCGGCCAAATCAACAAGCCAGGTGAGTACTTTGAAAGTACTCGCAAGACAGTTCGAACAAAAGATATAACCAATGCATGCGCGAATGCGTCATGAGTAATTTAACAATGCGCAATCAAATCAGTATAACAAGGTAAGTAAAAAGGGAATCGGCGGTAGTCCGCTCAAAAACCCAATAAAATAAACTAAAAACCGATCGGGTGTCTGAAGCAACGCCTCGAAGGGTGAAAAAATAAGTAAAACATGCCGCAGTCGGGTGTCTAAGCGACAACACATAAAGGGCTTATACGGAAAGTAAAGACATGCGTGCCACAGTCGGACGTCGGAGCGACATCACAGAAAGGGCTTATATCCAAAGTAAAGAAATAACAATGCCGCAGTCGGACGTCTGAGCGACATCGTAGAAAGGGCTTATATCAACAGTAAATAAATAACAATGCCACAGTCGGACGTCTGAGCGGCATCGCAGAAAGGGCTTATATCCAAAGTAAACAAATAACAATGCCGCAGTCGGACGTCTGAGCGACATCGCAGAAAGGGCTTATAATTTACTTTTCATTTCTGTTAACTTGCAAGAAATAGAGCTCACAGGGAAATATTCCACACATAATAATAAATGGGTTAGTTCATCCACAGGAAAATAATCATTTAATCAGACTTGACCCTCATGTGATTCTCAGGAGTTTCTGTCACCGAGACTGACACTTGACAAGATAAGATGAACATAGTACTAGAACATGGATCAGATGATTTCAAGGATTTTTGACTCTGTAGAGTTTTGAACTAAACTATCCACAACCAACGGATTTCCGTAGTCACGAGGGACTAGTTCCGTTCACGGTATTTCGGAGGAAACACAGCTAACCAGTACACACCCATCCTACCTCACGTTGCCAGGAATCACCCTAGACAGCGTTCAAGAAAAACTTTGAGACGGGGAGATCACAATCTCGAATAGCATGGGATCAAATTTATATACGCACGCTCTAAGGGGTGCCCCCCTCTCGGTCCCAACCGGAAACACCCATGCCCCCTGACCGGATGATAGGCTTTAATCCAGGGCCATGGAACCCTCATCCCGGCCTCTCGGTTTGGTGTGTACCAGAAAGTGGTTTGCAAGTTACTAAGCCGTATCCCTTGCGGAAAACATGTGGTAGTATGAAAGGGGAGACGGACGGGAACTGGACTGATTTATGTTGACACTGGGTCAACGGTCTGGCATAAGACTGGCATGCTACAACATTACCATCTTACCCATTCTCATGCCAACTCATGGCCATGCAACTCTTTTCCGACAACTCATGGATTTCCGAAACTCACTTGCCTCAACTTTTTACGTGATAAAACTATCATCGAGATGCTCATGAACATGCCATGATACTAATTAATGCAAACATGCCCAAACACTCATCATATCAAAAGTTCAAACATGCTTGCCTGGTTCGGAGTAGTCGGGGCCTAGCTCGGTGAAGTTCGCGGTTCCGTCACCTCCTTCGGTATCTACGGTATACAAAAATATACGCACTAACAAAAATACCAAGGGGTGCTCAAAAATATTCCAAATATTTTTCAAATAAATCTGATAAAAAAACTAGACAAAATTTTGAAGAGGACAGAAAAAGAATCACTCAAAAATCTTTTTCTGTTTAAAAGTTATAAGTGTTTTGGTCCAAGGACCTTTCTGTAATGAAACCGAAAATACTCAGGGGGCAGAACAGAAAAGTTCAGAAAACGATTCAGATTGGAAAGCGCATTTGTCAGAATACGCTTTCAGAAAACGTTTCAAAAAAAATAATAGAGAGGCTGACGGGCGGGTCCCACCCTTCAGGTTTGTTAATTCAAACGAGGGGATGGAGCTCGTCGGCGCCCGAGAGCTGCGGTGGTCGCCGGCGGTGATCCATGGCGAGGCAGGAGGTTCGGGTGGTACCTCTGTGCTCAGTGCGTCATTCCGCGTCGGTGGGTGGTGGTGGTGGTCGCCGGCGAGCACTACGTCGATGGCGGCCGTTGCTCAGGCGGACGGCGGTTCGGGAGGGGTTGGATCTCGCCGGGGAGTGCTGCGAAGAGCAAATTGAAGAGGGGGTTAGACTACTGGGTGCTCGAGAGGGTTGCTGGCGAGGATAGGGCGCCGGGGACGGCCTCACCGGAGTGAATCGAGGTGGAGGCCGAGGCGGAACGGGGCGGCCGGATTTGGGGGAGGAGACCTCCTCGAGGTCCTCCTAGTGGCCTGGCGGAGTGTTGGTGAGGTGCAGTGATGGTGCGTGCTCGAGGGCGAGCTCGGGGTCCCTTTTTATAGGCGATCCGAGGTGATGGCCATGAACGGAGTTCTCCGGCGAAGGTTACGGCGGCGCAGAGCTTGGTCGGGGAGGTTTAGGGGGTCGAGCGTCATCGTGGAGGCCCACCGTTCCATTCGAGACGCTAAACGAACTTGGATTAGGAGCTTTGAGTGGGTCTCGGCGGACAGGGTAGCGCGCCCGTCGGGGCGGCAGAGGGCGCCACTGTGCTTGCCGCCACGGCGACAGTGCCTGGGGTGTGCTAGCGTGCATGAGGCCACGCGGAAGGCAGGGGAGCGTTGGGCGGTGCTGGACGGCGTGGCGAGCTGGCTCGGGCCCTCGCTGGCCGCCACGGGTGGCGCAGCCACCACAGAAACCGCCAACGCCGGCGAGGCTCGCCGCCACCGATGCCTGCATCCGTCCAAGGAGGCGTCGGCGCTCTGCTAGGGAGGAGAGGTGCAGGCGCACGCGCCAGGCGCACTGCTGACAGTGACTGCACCACAGCGACATGAACTTCTTCAAACTCTGAATCTCTCTGAAATTGCAAAGTGATAGTGCATGCTAGGTGTTCGATAGAATGTTTTTGGCATGTGGGGATTTTTTTCCTTGAGCTGATTTTTGGTGGAGCGGCTTCTCATTGCAACTGGAGGTTGCCTGAATTTTGGTGGAATTTTTGGAGAAGAGGAGATATGAATTTCACCAAATTTGACAAATCTGGTCCAAACTTGCAGAGGCTGAAATTTGAAAATTTTGAAAAGAAGGAGAGTAGATCTTGATGGTTCTAGGTTGTGGGTGCTAGGGACTATCCAGAGAAGTTAGTTTGAGATCAAAGTTCAAAGGCAATTAGGTACTTGCTTTGCAAATCACCTAGGCTCAAAAATATGGACATAATTGTTTTGGGGAAAGAATTAAATGAAATAAAATCCAAAAATGAGTTGGACTTGTTGGGACAGAATATTTTGATTGTCCCAAAGGGGAAGGAGGGGTTTTGGGAAGATTCACCACATGAGGCATGGTAAAACCATGGGTGGTTTCAAAATAAGAGAAGACCCAAAACTCCTAGGGTTTTCTTTTAAAAGAAAATAAATCCCAAAAACAAATTTTGAGAAGGGGAGAATCAGAAGAAAGGTTTTTAATAACCAACACCAGAGTTGAAGAAGATGCCATGGTAAAATCCTTTGTCAAAGGAAAAATTCTTGAGAGAAAGAGATTTTTGGAAGGGTTTAAATGCCCTCCTTCAAAACCAACAAAGTTTTTGTTGAAAACCAAAACAAAATTTTTGGAGTGTCACAACACCTACCCCCTTAGGAAAAATCTCGTCCCCGAGATTTCAGCTGATCCTCAAATAAATGTGGGTGCTCTGTCCGAAGAAAATCCTCTCTTTCCCAAGTGGCTTCACTCTCGGTGTGGTTGCTCCACTGAACTCTGAAAAATTTGATGGTTTTCTGTCGGGTCCTCCTTTCAGACTCCTCCAAGATTTTTATTGGATGTTCCCGATATGTGAGGTCTGGCTGCTCGTCAATGTTTTCATGGGGTACCTGCTTCTCTGGGTTGCTTACGCACTTCCTCAATTGCGAGACGTGGAACACGTCATGGACGTCGGATAAATCTTCGGGTATGTCTAGCTGGTAGGCTACCGTGCCTTTCCGTGCCACTATGCAGAATGGTCCGATGAATCTTGGTGCTAGCTTCCCTTTAATCTTGAATCGATGCAGGCCCCTCATAGGAGATACTCGTAGGTACACAAACTCACCGGGTTCAAAACTGACTCCCCGATGTTTTTGATCGTAATAACTCTTACATCGACTTTGGGCTGTCTTGAGTCGATCCTAATCACCTTAACTTTATCTTCAGCCTCCTTGAGCATGTCGGGCGAAGATATGGCTGTCTCCGATTCGACCAATTTTAGCGAGTACGACATCTCCGCCCGTCTGAGCCTCAAATGGTGCCATTTGCGAGCTGGCTCGATAACTGTTGTTATATGCGAACTCTGCGTACAGGTAAGCTCTCTTCCCAACTGGTCCCATAGGTGAGGACACATGCTCTCAAAGACGTCTTCTAGAATCTGGTTTATGCGTTCGGTTTATCCATCATGCAGGGTGGTATGCGGTCTCGAACGCCAGCTTGAGTTCCCGAGCTTGTTGTAAGTGATCCCAAAATCGGAGAGGCAATTGAGTGCCTCATCCGATATTATTTTCTTTGGGACTCCATGTAAGCAGACAATACGGGAAAGATAAAGCCTAGAAAGCTTCTGAGTGGTGTGGGTTGTCTTCACGGGGATGAAGTGTGCTACTTTAGTCAGTCTATCAGTGATGACCCAAATGGCATTATTTCCGTGCCGTGACCGAGGTATCCCAACAATAAAATCCATCCCAATCTTGTCCCATTTCCACTTGGGTATTTTATTTGGCTGTAAAAGTCCGGCCGGTTTCTGGTGCTCGGCTTTGATGCGTTGACACGAGTCACAACATGCGATGAACGTGGCTATGTCCCTTTTTAGACCGTGCCACCAATATTTTTTCTGAATATCCTTGTACATTTTTGTCCCTCCGGGATGTATCGAATACGGGGCGGTGTGGCCTTCAGTTAAGATCTGCTGTTTAAGATCCTTGATATTTGGTACGCAAAGTCTATCTCCGTACCACAATATTCCCTGCTTATCGATAACGAATTCTGGGGCCTTGCCCAAACTCACTTTCCGTTTAATGCCTTCAATGCTAGGGTGTCCATGCTGAGCCTCTTTAATAGTTTCCATCAGGGTAGGCTGTATTTCTAAATTTGATATGCTGCCTTCGGTGACTACCAGCAAGTTGAGTTTAGCAAACTCCTGCCGAAATTCAGGTCTCAGGTTTTGCAGGCCGTCGTCGTTTGGGCTAGGGTTCCGACTTAGAGCGTCTGCCACTACATTTGCTTTTCCTGGGTGGTAGTGGATTCCAACGTCATAATCCTTATCTAGTTCCAACCAGCGCCGTTGCCTTAAATTCAGTTCCGGTTGTGTGAAAATATACTTGAGGCTCTTATGGTCCGTGTATATCTCACAACGATTTCCAAGTAAAAAGTGTCTCCATTCTTTGAGTGCATGAATAACTGCTGCTAACTCTAGGTCATGAGTAGGATAATTTTCCTCATGCTTGCGAAGTTGTCTGGAGAGATATGCGACTACCTTGCCTTCTTGCATCAACACGCATCCGAGGCATTTCCGGGATGCGTCACAATACACCTCAAAATTCTTGTGTATGTCTGGCACAATTAATACTGGTGCTGCCGTTAATTTCCTTTTTAATTCTTGGAAACTTTTCTCGCAAGCTTCCGTCCATTCAAACTTCTTGTCTTTCTTGAGTAGCTGCGTCATTGGCTTTGCTATGGTGGAGAATCCTTCAATAAATCTTCGGTAGTATCCTGCCATTCCCAAGAAACTTCAGACGTCCGTTCTGTTGGTGGTGGCTTCCAGCCAAGCACGGCCTTGACTTTTTCGGGTCTCACGGCAATACCTTCTTGGGTCAAGATCGTGGCCCGGAAAACCTACTTGCCTTAGCCAAAATTCACACTTACTGAATTTAGCGTACAATTGATGTTTCCTGAGTTCCCCTAGTACAATTCGGAGATGTTCAGCGTGCTCTTCTGGTGTCTTGGAGTATACCAGAATATCATCGATAAATACCACAACAAACTTTTCCATAAACTTCATAAATACTTTGTTCATGAGGTGAACAAAATATGCGGGGGCGTTTGTTAGTCCGAATGGCATTACGGTGAACTCATACAATCCGTATCTGGAGGTGAAGGCCGTCTTGGGAATATCTTCGGTTCGCACTTTTAATTGATGGTATCCCGACCTCAAGTCAATTTTTGAGAATACCTTGGCCTGAGCGAGCTGATCAAATAAATCATTTATCCGTGGCATCGGATATTTGTTCTTGATTGTGACCATGTTAAGCGCTCGATAGTCTATGCACAATCTCAGCGTTCCATCCTTCTTTTTGGCAAATAAAATTGGTGAACCCCAGGGTGAGGAGCTGGCTCGTATATAACCTTTGTCCAGTAATTCTTTTATTTGCTTTGTTCAGTTCTACCAACTCGGATGGTGCCATTCTGTATGGTTTCTTGTATATGGGGGCGGTTCCGGGTGCTAGCTCAATGCTGAATTCTATCTCTCGGTCAGTGGCATGCCCGTAGTTCTTCGAAATACGTCTGGAAATTCACACACTACTGGAACCTTGCTTAATTCAGAAATATCCACCTTGTTCAATCTTGGTTGCCGGGATATTTTTCTTTCCTTGGCTGAAACTTTTATGGTCTTCCCGTGGTGGTGGGTGAGAATCACGGTCCGGTTGAAGCAGTCAATAAAACCTTTGTTGGTGGTTAACCAATCCATCCCTAGGATGACATCCAGCCCTTTATTTTCCAACACAATAAGATTGGTGCGGAACTTCAACCCTTCAAACTCAATAACCACACCTTGGCAATAACTCTGGGTAACTTGCTTAATTCTAGGGGACTTGACGATCATAGATTTTTCCAAGGGAAGCATCGAAAAATTATTTTGCAAGGCAAAACTTTTCGAAATGAACGAGTGAGAAGCTCCAGAATCAAACAAAACCATGGCAGGTATTGTGTTGACGGAAACGCGTGCGAGTACGATATCTGGGGCATTCTGTGCTTCCTCTTTGGTCACGTGGTTCAGATGACCCTTCCTGTGGTTGTTGTTTGGGTTGAAATTGTTGCGTTTTGGCGCCGAATTATTGCCTCCGTTGTTCGGCTTTGGGGTCGAGTTCCTCGGCTTGGGGCACTACTTGGCATAGTGCCCTTCTTCTCCACAAGCGTAACAGGTAACGCCTGGGCGGTATGTAAACTCCTTGTCCCTTGTATGAAAATTCTTGATTGGAAGTGAGACGCTTGTCGTGGGTTTGGGTGTCCATTTTTTCTGAACATCTGTCTTGCTGCGGTGGTTGCGGGCATGATTAGTCCGGTCCCTCTTCCGCTTGCGGAAATCTTCCAAGCTGCATCTCTCATTCTCCAAGGTAATGGCCTTATCCACCAGCGTCTTAAAATCTGGAAAAGTGTGCACGACCAGTTGGCATTTAAGCGCGGGCGTCAGACCGTCTAGGAATTTTTCCATCTTCTTGCTTTCAGACATACGCTCCTCGTTGGCGTAGCGAGACAACAGAGTAAACTGACTGTTGTATTCTGACACCGTCATTGTCCTTTGCTTGAGGTCATCAAATTCTCTCTTTTTGATCTTCATAAGACTCCTAGGAATGTGTGCCCCACGAAAACCTTCTTTAAACTCCTCCCAGGTTATATTATTTTCGTTGGGGTGCATGTGTAGGAAATTTTCCCACCACGATGCGGCTGCTCCAGTGAGATAGTGCGGTGCATACAGTACTTTCTCCAGATCTGAACACTGGGCAATAATTAATTTTCTTTCCATGTCTCGAAGCCAGTCCTCGGCTTCAAGAGGTTTGTCAGTGTGGGAAAATGTTTGGGGACGCGTCTTTTGTAGCTCGGATAACTTTGATTGCTGCTGAAACTGCCCACGGTGATTTCCCATATTGATGACTTGGTTCATCATTTCCTGATGTTGTTGCTGACTTTGCTCATAAAGACGACACATTTGGGAAAGTGCTGTTTCACTGTCCTGTTGACTTGACTGCCCCTGTGTGAAATTGTTGCTGGGTTGTGTGTCATAATTTTGCTCTGGCGGAGTTGGCATGGAGCGCGTCCAAGGACGAGACATTGTTCACTCTGGGGACATATTCTGTGAAACTCATAAGGAAAGAAATTTGAGTCGCAAAAGTCAATAAATTCATGAAGACGGAAGAAGTCTCAAATGCTCCAAGATTTTTCAAGAGAATAAACGTCTGCGCATGGAGAAGGACTGCTCATTACATATCTTACACGCAAGCAGTAATTATACAATACATCACTCAGGATATGCGTACATATTCCTGACATGTTATTTAGGCTAGTGCACTCCTCCAGATCCTACATGATGCGCAAACAAGCTACTTCTCACAGCCTATGTACATATAAACATATTGCACAAGCCGGTACATCGCATGGCGGCTAAGCGTACTCTGTCGGAGATGGTAAGGATTTCCCTTGGCCTGCCAAGGGTGAGGCGCAGTGAGGCTGGGGACTCAACCTCCTCTTCGGTGATAGGCTCCAGACGTGAAGTGTTGCGCTGAGTTGGTGGAGCAGGTGCCCTATGCGGGACAACTCGAACATGAGCGGGCGCAAGGGGTGGTGCAGAACGAACTGGAGAAGGTGCAATGACATGGTTGAACTCCTCCGTGGTAGGCAGGCGACGAGTAGTGGCGAGAGCAGTAGGAGCAAAAGATGCTGATGATGAGACGAAAGTCAGTGGTGGTGCGGTGCGTAGGAGCTCCCTCCTGTTGGCGGCACAGCCATGGACTGAGTCCATGCGAGCAGCTACAAAGTCGTCCACCAGGTTGTCGAAGGCTGCCTCCAAAGCCCGGAGATACTCGATAAGCATCTCAAAGGCCTCGTCTCGTTCTCCTCTGGGGCAAGAGAACGCGTAGTGGCAGGTGTATGGCACGTGACATGGAAGGTAGCGGTAACGACGAGTCTTCATTGAAGGAAGGATATCCCTGAGACGAGCTATCGCCTCACGGGCTGCCATCTGCAGTGCATGCTTCTCCGTGGGCATGGCTCTCCCCAAGAACCGGAAACGCTCAACTCGCCCTCCCTTGAATTGCACGGCGGCCTAGTGCATGGTTAGACGGTTATTGACCTTGTGCTGAGAGAGTGAGAAGACTGGGCGCACAGATGGCCCCATCGCGACTTGGACGATGAAGGAGAGAAGCTTGACGAACCCATCGGGCATATTGGCGAACATCTGTGACTCGCAGTCGTTGCCAGCTATCTACAAAAGTAGGCAAAAATCCTGAGTGGTCAAATCATAAATTTATCTTGATCGTCGAAATTGACTACATTTGTAAAATTAAGAATAGCTCTATATGCTAATAACCGATTAGCGATCGCACCTAGTGGCTTCCTCTGATCAGCACTGGCTCGGTACCAAGCTTGTCACGACCGGTTTTCCAATAAAAATATTTATTGAGAAACCGATCTATTAATTCCAGTGTGAGGAAAATCCTCCTTTCTGGTAGACAAAACCTTGATACAATAAGCCAGTAGCATTTAATATATTACAGGGTCGAGCTGATCTAGCTCAACATTTATTACAAGCACGCCAATAATTATACATAGTGGCGGATATGACCTGATGGAGTAGTGGCATACTCTTGACTCGAGGTAAAGTAGTGGAATAACACGGTGGAGTGGATGAAATGACTCCTCCATCGGCGGCTCATCGGCGTCGAGGTGAGGCTCGGTGAATTTATTTGGGTAGCGAGCGAATATAACACGATGACTAATCCAGGGTGCGACGAGACTGATGGGATTCCTCTAGGCGTCGGACTCGCTATCGAACTCTTCATCCATGAGATCGCCTTCGTCAGCATCTGGCCAAATCAACAAGCCAGGTGAGTACTTTGAAAGTACTCGCAAGACAGTTCGGACAAAAGATATAACCAATGCATGCGCGAATGCGTCATGAGTAATTTAACAATGCGCAATAAAATCAGTATAACAAGGTAAGTAAAAAGGGAATCGGTGGTAGTCCGCTCGAAAACCCAATAAAATAAACTGAAAACCTATCGGGTGTCTGAAGCGACGCCTCGAAGGGTGAACAAATAAGTAAAACATGCCGCAGTCGGGCATCTAAGCGACACCACATAAAGGGCTTATACGAAAAGTAAAGACATGCGTGCCACAGTCGGACGTCGGAGCGACATCACAGAAAGGGCTTATATCCAAAGTAAATAAATAACAATGCCGCAGTCGGACGTCTGAGCGACATCGCAGAAAGGGCTTATATCAACAGTAAATAAATAACAATGCCGCAGTCGGACGTCTGAGCGACATCGCAGAAAGGGCTTATATCCAAAGTAAACAAATAACAATGCCGCAGTCGGACGTCTGAGCGACATCGCAGAAAGGGCTTATAATTTACTTTTCATATCTGTTAACTTGCAAGAAATAGAGCTCACAGGGAAATATTCCACACATAATAATAAATGGGTTAGTTCATCCACAGGAAAATAAACATTTAATCGGACTTGACCCTCATGTGATTCTCAGGAGTTTCTGTCACCGAGACTGACACTTGACAAGATAAGATGAACATAGTACTAGAACATGGATCAGATGATTTCAAGGATTTTTGACTCTGCAGAGTTTCAAACTAAACTATCCACAGCCAACGGATTTCCGTAGTCACGAGGGACTAGTTCCGTTCACGGTATTTCGGAGGAAACACAGCTAACCAGTACACACCCATCCTACCTCACGTTGCCAGGAATCACCCTAGACAGCGTTCAAGAAAAACTTTGAGACGGGGAGATCACAATCTCGAATAGCATGGGATCAAAGTTATATACGCGCGCTCTAAGGGTTGCCCCCCTCTCGGTCCCAACCGAAAACACCCATGCCCCCTGACCGGATGATAGGCTTTAATCCAGGGCCATGGAACCCTCATCCTGGCCTCTCGGTTTGGTGTGTACCAGAAAGTGGTTTGCAACTTACTAAGCAGTATCCCTTGCGGAAAACATGTGGTAGTATGAAAGGGGAGACGGACGGGAACTAGACTGATTTATGTTGACACTGGGTCAATGGTCTGGCATAATACTGGCATGCTACAACATTACCATCTTACCCATTCTCATGCCAACTCATGGCCATGCAACTCTTTTCCAACAACTCATGGATTTCCGAAACTCACTTGCCTCAACTTTTTACGTGATAAAACTATCATCGAGATGCTCATGAACATGCCATGATACTAATTAATACAAACATGCCCAAACACTCATCATATCAAAAGTTCAAACATGCTTGCCTGGTTCGGAGTAGTCGGGGCCTAGCTCGGTGAAGTTCGCGGTTCCGTCACCTCCTTCGGTATCTACGGTATACAAAAATATACGCACTAACGTAAATACCAAGGGGTGCTAAAAAATATTAAAAATATTTTTCAAATAAATCTGATAAAAAACTAGACAAAATTTTGAAGAGGACAGAAAAAGAATCACTCTTTTCTGTTTAAAAGTTATAAGTGTTTTGGTCCAAGGACCTTTCTGTAATGAAACAGAAAATACTCAGGGGGCAGAACAGAGAAGTTCAGAAAACGATTCAGATTGGAAAGCGCATTTGTCAGAATACACTTTCAGAAAATGTTTCAAAAAAAAAAGAACAGAGAGGCTGACGAGCGGGTCCCACCCGTCAGGTTTAAAAATTCAAACGAGGGGACGGAGCTCGTCGGCGCCCGAGAGCTGCGGTGGTCGCCGGCGGCGATCCATGGCGAGGCAGGAGGATCGGGTGGTACCTTCGTGCTCAGTGCGTCATTCCGCGTCGGTGGGTGGTGGTGGTGGTCGCCGGCGAGCACTACATCGACGGCGGCCGTTGCTCCGGTGGACGGCGGTTCGGGAGGGGTTGGATCTCGCCGGGAGTCTGCGAAGAAAAAATTGAAGAGGGGTTAGACTCTGGGTGCTCGAGAGGGTTCTTGTGAGGTTAGGGCGCCAGGGCGGCCTCACGGAGTGAATCGAGATGGAGGCCGAGGCGGAACAGGCGGCGGAGTTGGGGGAGAGACCTCCTCGAGGTCCTCCTAGTGGCTGGCGGAGTGTTGGTGAGCTGCAGTGATGGTGCGTGCTTGAGGCGAGCTCGGGGTCCCTTTTATAGGCGATCCGAGGTGATGGCCGTGAACGGAGTTCTCCAAATAAGGTTCTGGCGCAGAGCTTGGTCGGGGAGGTTTAGGGGTTGGCGTCATCGTGGAGGCCCACCGTTCCATTCAGACGCTTCAACGAACTTGGATTAGGAGCTTTGAGTGGGTTTCGACGGAACGGGGTAGCGCGGGCCCGTCGGCGGCAGAGGGCGTGCCCTGTGCTTGCCGGCCACGGCGACGGTGCCGCGGGGTGTGCTGGCGTGCATGAGGCCACGCGGAAGGCAGGGGAGCGTTGGGCGGCGCTGGACGGCGTGGCGAGCTGGCTCGGGCCCTCGCTGGCCGCCACGGGTGGCGCAGCCACCACAGAA
Source organism: Aegilops longissima (assembly GCA_021605205.1). Lineage (NCBI taxonomy): Eukaryota > Viridiplantae > Streptophyta > Magnoliopsida > Poales > Poaceae > Aegilops > Aegilops longissima. The sequence continues at coordinate 143,968,662 of CM038677.1, read as the reverse complement.
ACCGCCAACGCCGGCGAGGCTCGCCGCCACCGACGCCTGCATCCGTCCAAGGAGGTGTGCGGCGCTCTGGCCAGGGAGGAGAGGCCGTGCGCAACGCGCCAGGGCGCACTATTGACAGGTGACTGCACCCTGACGACACTAAACTTTACTGAAACTCTGAATCTTTCTGAAATTGCAAAGTGACAGTGCATGCTAGGTGTTCGACAGAATGTTTTTGGCATGTGGGGATTATTCCTTGAGCTGATTTTTGATGGAGCGGCTTCTCATTGCAACTGGAGGTTGCCTGAATTTTGGTGGAATTTTTGGAGAAGAGGAGATATGAATTTCACCAAATTTGACAAATCTGGTCCAAACTTGCAGAGGCTGAAATTTGAAAATTTTGAAAAGAAGGAGAGTAGATCTTGATGGTTCTAGGTTGTGGGTGCTAGGGACTATCCAGAGAAGTTAGTTTGAGAGCAAAGTTCAAAGGCAATTAGGTACTTGCTTTGCAAATCACCTAGGCTCAAAAATATGGACATAATTGTTTTGGGGAAAGAATTAAATGAAATAAAATCCAAAAATGAGTTGGACTTGTTGGGACAGAATATTTTGATTGTCCCAAAGGGAAGGAGGGTTTTGGGAAGATTCACCACATGAGGCATGGTAAAACCATGGGTGGTTTCAAAATAAGAAGACCCAAAACTCCTAGGGTTTTCTTTTAAAAGAAAACAAATCCCAAAACAAATTTTGAGAAGGGAGAATCAGAAGAAAGGTTTTAATAACCAACACCAGAGTTGAAGAAGATGCCAAGGTAAAATCCTTTGTCAAAGGAAAAATTCTTGAGAGAAAGAGATTTTTGGAAGGGTTTTAATGCCCTCCTTCAAAACCAACAAAGTTTTTGTTGAAAACCAAAACAAAAAATTTGGAGTGTCACATAACTATGGACCCGAAGGTCTGAGGTAAACTACTCACACATCATTGGAGAGGCTATGATGATGATGTAGAAGCCCTCCGTGGTGGATTCCCCTTCCGGCGGAGCTCCGGAATAGGCCCCAAGATGGGATCTCGTGGATACAGAAAGTTGCAGCGGTGGAATTAGGTTTTTGGCTCCGTATCTGATCTGTTGGGGGTACATAGGTATATATAGCATGGAACAATCAAAAATTATAGATACGTTGGAGACGTATCAAGCATCCCCAAGCATAATTCCTGCTCGTCCTCGAGTAGGTAAATGATGAAAACGGAATTTTTGATGTGGAATGCTACTACGCATAATTTCAATGTAATTCTTCTTAATTGTGGTATGAATATTCAGATCCGAAAGATTCAAGGTAAAAGTTCAATATTGACATAAAAATAATAATACTTCAAGCATACTTACTAAGCAATTATGTCCTCTCAAAATAACATGGCCAAAGAAAGTTCATCCCTACAAAATCATATAGTTTAGTCATGCTCCATTTTCGTCACACAAGAATGCTCTGATCATGCACAACCCCTATGAAAAGCCAAGCAATTGTTTCATACTTTAGTAATCTCAAACTTTTTCAACCTTCACGCAATACATGAGCGTGAGCCATGGATATAGCACTATGGGTGGAATAGAATATAATGATGGGGGTTATGTGGAGAAGACAAAAAAGGAGAAAGTCTCACATCAACGAGGCTAATCAATGAGCTATGGATATGCCCATCAATTGATGTTAATGCAAGGAGTAGGGATTGCCATGCAACGGATGCACTAGAGCTATAAATATATGAAAGCTCAACAAAAGAAACTAAGTGGGTGTGCATCCAACTTGCTTTCTCACGAAGACCTAGGGCGTTTGAGGAAGCCCATTGTTGGAATATACAAGCCAAGTTCTATAATGAAAAATTCCCACTAGTATATGAAAGTGACAAAACTAGAGACTCTCTATCATGAAGATTATGGTGCTACTTTGAAGCACAAGTGTGGTAAAAGGATAGTAACATTGTCCCTTCTCTCTTTTTCTCCCATTTTTTTGGGCCTTCTCTTTTTTTATGGCCTTTCTATTTTTTCATTCCTCACTTGGGACAATGCTCTAGAAAATGATGATCATCACACTTCTATTTATTTACAACTCAATGATTACAACTCGATACTAGAACAAAGTATGACTATATGAATGCCTCTGGCGGGGTACCGGGTTATGAAATTAACCAAGAGTGACATGTATGAAAGAATTATGAATGGTGGCTTTGCCACAAATATTATGTCCACTACATGATCATGCAAAGCAATATGACAATGATGAACGTGTCATGATAAACAGAACGGTGGAAAGTTGCATGACAATATATCTCGGAATGGCTATGGAAATGCCATAATAGGTAGGTATGGTGGATGTTTTGAGGAAGATATAAGGAGGTTTATGTGTGAAAGAGTGTATCATATCACGGGGTTTGGATGCACCGGCGAAGTTTGCACCAACTCTCAGTGTGAGAAAGGGCAATGCACGGTACCGAAGAGGCTAGCATTGATGGAAAGGTGAGAGTGTGTATAATCCATGGACTCAACATTAGTCATAAATAACTCACATAATTATTGCAAAAAACTACAAGTCATCAAAAACCAAGCACTATGCGCATGCTCCTAGGGGGATAGATTGGTAGGAAAAGACCATCGCTCGTCCCCGACCGCCACTCATAAGGAGGACACTCAAAGAACACATCATGTTTCAAATTTGTTACATAATGTTTACCATACGTGCAGCTACGGGACTTGCAAACTTCAACACAAGTATTTCTCAAATTCACAACTACTCAACTAGCACAACTTTGATATCACTACCTCCATGTCTCAAAACAATCATCAAGCATCAAACTTATCTTAGTATTCAACGCACTCATAAGAAAGTTTTTACTAGTCTTGAATACCTAGCATATTAATATTATTTAAGAAAATTACCATGCTATTTAAGACTCTCAAAATAATCTAAGTGAAGCATGAGAGATCAATAGTTTCTTTAAAGCAAATCCACCACCGTGCTCTAAAAGATATAAGTGAAGTACTAGAGCGAAAACTATATAACTCAAAAGATATAAGTGAAGCACATAGAGTATTCTAATAATTTCCGAATCATGTGTGTCTCTCTCAAAAGGTGTGTACAGAAAAGATGATTGTGGTAAACTAACAAATAAAGACTCAAATAATACAAGACGCTCCAAGCAAAACACATATCATGTGGTGAATAAAAATATAGCTCCAAGTAAAGTTACCGATGGAAGTAGACGAAAGAGGGGATGCCTTCCGGGGCATCCCAAGCTTTGGCTTTTAGGTGTCCTTAGATTATCTTGGGGGTGCCATGGGAATACCCAAGCTTAGGATCTTGCCACTCCTTGTTCCATAATCCATCAAATCTTTCACCCAAAACTTGAAAACTTCACAACACAAAACTCACCAGAAAATCTCGGGAGCTCCGTTAGCGAAAGAAAACAAAAGACCACTTCAAGGTACTGTAATGAACTCATTATTTATTTATATTGGTGTTATACCTACTGTATTCCAACTTCTCTATGGTTTATAAACTATTTTACTAGCCATAGATTCATCAAAATAAACAAACAACACACGAAAAACAGAATCTGTCAAAAACAGAACAGTCTGTAGTAATCTGTAACTAACGCAAACTTCTGGAACTCCAAAAATTCAAAAAAAATAGGACGACCTAGGCAATTTGTTTATTGATCAGAAGAAATTGGAATATCACGTTCTGGTGATTATTAACAATTGCTTTTGTGAGCAGAAAGTTTCTCGAATTTTCTGCAAGATCAAATAACTATCATCCAAGAAGATCCTATAGGTTTAACTTGGCACAAACACTAATTAAAACATAAAAAGACATCTAACCAGAGGCTAGAACATATATTTATTCCTAAGCGGAAGGAAAAAGAAAAAAAACTAAAAATAAAATTGGGTTGCCTCCCAACAAGCGCTATCGTTTAACGCCCCTAGCTAGGCATAATAGCAAGGATAGATCTAGGTATTGCCATCTTTGGTAGGCAATCCATAAGTGGCTCTCATAATAGATTCATAAGGTAATTTTATTTCCTTTCTTGGGAAGTGTTCCATGACTTTCTTTAATGGAAATTGGAATCTAATATTCCCTTCCTTCATATCAATAATTGCACCAATCGTTCTAAGGAAAGGTCTACCAAGAATAATAGGACATGAAGGATTGCAATCTATATCAAGAGCAATAAAATCTACGGGCAGATAATTCCTATTTCCAACAATAAGAACATCATTATTTCTTCCCATAGGTTTCTTAATAGTGGAATCTACAAGGTGCAAGTTTAAAGAGCAATCATCAAAATCACAGAAACCTAGCAAATCGCACAAAGTTTTTGGAATCGTGGAAACACTAGCACCCAAATCACACAAGGCATAGCATTCATGATCTTTAATTTTAATTTTAATAGTAGGTTCCCACTCATCATAAAGCTTTCTAGGAATAGAAACTTCCAACTCAAGTTTTTCTTCATAAGATTGCATCAAAGCATCAATGATATGTTTGGTAAAGGCTTTATTTTGACTATGAGCATGAGGGGAATTTAACACAGATTGCAACAAGGAAATACAATCTATAAAATACCAATTATCATAATTAAATTCCTTGAAATCCAAAATAGTGGGTTCATTAATATCTAGAGTTTTGATCTCTTCAATCCCACTTTATCAATTTTAGCATCAAGATCTAAAAACTCCGAATTTTTGGAACGCCTTCTATGTAAAGGTGGATCATATTCAGTGCCATAATTATCAAGATTCATATTGCAAAACAAATATTTAATAGGGGACACATCAATAAATTTTAGATCTTCATCTTTATTTTCAAAGAAATTTGAAGAACACGCTTTCACAAAGCAATCTTTCTTAGCACGCATCCTAGCGGTTCTTTCTTTGCACTCATCAATGGAAATTCTCATGGCTTTGAGAGACTCATTGATATCATGCTTAGGTAGAATAGATCTAAGTTTCAAAGAATCAACATCAAGAGAAATTATATCAACGTTCCTAGCCAATTCATCAACTTTAAGCAATTTTTCTTCAAGCAAAGCATTGAAATTCTTTTGCGAAATCATAAATTCCTTAACACTAGTCTCAAATTTAGAAGGCAAATTATTAAAATTTCCATAAAAGTTGTTGTAGGAATTACCATATTATTAGAGGAATTACTAGGATAAGGCCTAGGATCAAAGTTTCCTCTATACGCGTTGTTACCAAAATTATTCCTACCAACAAAATTCACATCCATAGCTTCATTATTATTCTCAATCAAAGTAGACAAAGGCATATTATTAGGATCATAAGAAACACTCTTAGTAGCAAATAATTTCATAAGTTCATCCATATTTCCACTCAAAATATTAATTTCTTCTATCGCATGCACTTTTTTACTAGTAGATCTTTCAGTGTGCCATTGAGAATAATTAACCATAATATTATCTAGGAGTTTAGTAGCTTCTCCTAAAGTGATTTCCATAAAAGTGCCTCCCGCGGCCGAATCTAAAAGATTTCTAGAAGCAAAATTCAATCCGGCATAAATTTTTTGTATAATCATCCACAAATTCAAACCATGCGTAGGGCAATTACGTATCATTAATTTCATCCTCTCCCAAGCTTGTGCAACATGTTCATGATCGAGTTGCTTAAAATTCATAATATCTTTTCGAAGAGAGATGATCTTAGCGGGAGGAAAATACTTAGAGATAAAAGCATCTTTGCACTTATTCCAAGAATCAATACTATTTTTAGGCAAAGACGAAAACCAAGCTTTAGCACGATCTCTAAGCGAAAAGGGGAATATCTTCAATTTAACAATATCATTATCCACATCTTTCTTCTTTTGCATATCACACAAATCAACGAAGCTATTTAGATGGGTAGCGACATCTTCACTAGGAAGGCTGGCGAATTGATCTTTCATGACAAGATTCAACAAAGCAGCATTGATTTCACAAGATTCAGTATCGGTAAGAGAAGCAATCGGAGTGCTAAGGAAATCATTGTTGTTGGTATTAGTAAAGTCACACGATTTGGTATTATCTTGAGCCATCATGACAAGCAAGCAATCCAACACACGAGCAAACAAGAGACGGGCAAAAAGAGGCAAACAGAAAATAGAGGGCGAATAAAATGGCAAGGGTGAGAGGAAAACGAGAGGCAAATGGCAAATAATGTAATGTGGGAGATAAGGGTTTGTGATGGGTACTTGGTATGTTGACTTTTGCATAGACTCCCCGACAACGGCACCAGAAATCCTTCTTGCTACCTCTTGAGCACTGCGTTGGTTTTCCCTTGAAGAGGAAAGGGTGATGCAGAAAAGTAGCGTAAGTATTTCCCTCAGTTTTTGAGAACCAAGGTATCAATCTAGTAGGAGGCAACACATGAGTCCCTTGCACCTACACAAACAAATAAATCCTCGCAACCAACACGATAAGGGGTTGTCAATCCCTTCAGGTCACTTACGAGAGTGAGATCTGATAGATATGATAAGATAATATTTTTGGTATTTTTATGATAAAGATGCAAAGTAAAGTAAAAGGCAATAAAAATAACTAAGTGTTGGAAGATTAATATGATGGAAAATAGACCCGAGGGCCGTAGGTTTCACTAGTGTCTTCTCTCAAGAGCATAAGTATCTACGGTGGGTGAACAAATTACTGTTGAGCAATTGATAGAATTGAGCATAGTTATGAGAATATCTAGGTATGATCATGTATATAGGCATCATGTCCGAGACAAGTAGACTGACTCCTGCCTGCATCTTACTCCACACATCGACCGCTATCCAGCATGCATCTAGAGTATTAAGTTCATAAGAACAGAGTAACGCTTTAAGCAAGATGACATGATGTAGAGGGATAAACTCATGCAATATGATATAAACCCCATCTTGTTATCCTCGATGGCAACAATACAATACGTGCCTTGCTGCCCCTCATCCTTTGGGAAAGGACACCGCAAGATTTAACCCAAAGCTAAGCACTTTTCCCATTGCAAGAAAGATCAATCTAGTAGGCCAAACCAAACTGATAATTCGAATAGACTTGCAAAGATAACCAATCATACATAAAAGAATTCAGAAGATTCAAATATTGTTCATAGATAAACTTGATCATAAACCCACAATTCATCGGTCTCAACAAACACATCACAAAAGAAGATTACATCGAATAGATCTTCACGAGAGAGGGGGAGAACATTGTATTGAGATCCAAAAAGAGAGAAGAAGCCATCTAGCTAATAACTATGGACCCGAAGGTCTGAGGTAAACTACTCACACACCATCGGAGAGGCTATGGTGTTGATGTAGAAGCCCTCCGTGATCGATGCCCCCTCCGGCGGAGCTCCGGAACAGGCCCCAAGATGGGATCTCACAGGTACAGAAGGTTGCAACGGTGGAATTAGGTTTTTGGCTCTGTATATGGCAGTTTGGGGGTACGTAGGTATATATAGGAGGAAGAAGTACATCTGTGGAGCAACAGGGGCCCCACGACGATGGAGGGCGCGCCTGGGGGGGGGGGTAGGCGCGCCCCCCTACCTCGTGCCCTCCTGGTTGATGTCTTGACGTAGGGTCTAAGTCCTCTGGATCACGTTCGTTCCGAAAATCACGTTCCCAAAGGTTTCATTCCGTTTGGACTCCGTTTGATATTCTTTTTCTGCGGAACTCTGAAATAGGCAAAAACAGCAATTCTGGGCTGGGCCTCCGGTTAATAGGTTAGTCCAAAAAATAATATAAAAGTGTATAATAAAGCCTAATAATGTCCAAAACAGAATATAATATAGCATGGAACAATAAAAAATTATAGATACGTTGGAGACGTATCACTACATAGAAATATGGAAGCTTGTATGGATGACATAGTGGTCAAAACCAAGGACAAGGCAACTCTTGTACAAGACTTAGAAGAGACGTTTGCCAACCTGCGCAAGATCAACCTCAAGTTGAACCCTGAGAAGTGTGTATTCGGTGTTCCGTCTGGCAAACTTCTCGGGTTCTTCGTGTCATAGCGTGGGATCGAGGCAAACCCAGACAAGATCAAGGTTATCGAGCAAATTGAGGCGTCCAAGCGGATCAAGGATGTGCGTCGGCTCACTGGCTGCGTTGCCGCCATGAGCAGATTCATCTCCAAGTCTGCCGAGTGCGCCCTTCCCTTTTTCAAAATATTGAAAAAGGCAGGCCCAATGGAGTGGACCCCAAAGGCCAAAGCAGCGCTGCAGGATTTGAAGAAATACCTCTCCTCTACACCAATACTAGTTGCGCCTAAACCACAAGAGCCTTTGCTGATGTTTCAGGCAACAACAAATCAAGTGGTCAGCGTCGCGCTAGTGGCACAGAGGGATGTCGATGAAGAGGCATCAGCAACGGCCGGACTGGCCAGAGCTCCCCCCCGGCAGGGCCTGGCGCCGGCAAGGCAAGGCCCCGGCAGAGTCTGACGCCATCAGGACAGGGCCCGTGCAACCAAATGAAGTGGTGCAGAAGAAGAAGGTGATGCAGCACCCGTTTACTTTGTCATCTACCTCTTGCAGGGGGCTAGGTCAAGGTACTCCGGTGTGTAAAAATTGCTCTTCGGCCTCCTGATGGCCTCGAGGAAGCTGTGTCATTACTTCCAAGCCCATGAAATCACCGTCGTCACCCGCCTCCCATTGCAACGGATATTGCATAATCCAGACGCAGCCGGGAGGATTGTTGAGTGGGCCTTGGAGCTGTCAAGCTTTGGTTTGAAGTTTGAAAGTACTTCGACGATCCAGAGAAGAGTCTTGGCGGAGTTCATTGCGGAATGGACCTCAACGCCCGATGAAGAGATCCAGGAGACCACTCTTCCCAGCAAGGAAGCAAGTCGCAACCGGATCATGTACTTTTACGGGGCTTTCTCTCTGCAAGGCGTCGGTGCTGGTGTGCTGCTTGTCGCACCCACCAGGGAGCACCTCAATTATGTAATCCAGATGCACTTTCCTAGGGAGATGTCCACAAACAATACCGCTGAATATGAGGGGTTGCTTGCCAGTCTCAGGATCGCAGCAGACCTCGGGATTAAGAAGCTCATCGTCAGGGGTGGTTCACAACTTGTCATCAGGTTAGTCAACAAAGATTATCAGAGCCCGTTGATGGAGGCCTACGTAGATGAGGTGAGGAAGCTGGAAGAGCGCTTTGACGGTATACAAGCAGAGCATGTTCCCCGAGCGGAGAATGACACCGCCGATTACCTGTCAAAGCACGCTACCTTCAAACTACCTGTGGAACCAGGTACTTTTGTTGTTCGATTAACTCAACCATCCGTCGAACCATCAATAGAGCAGAACAAGCGGAGGAAATCAAGCCCCGGCAATTACTTTCCCGCTGAGCCCCCTGGGGCCGCCGGCAAGGGTGTTGCAGTGGGTACTGAGCCTGCCGAGGGGCAACTGACTCCAGCAGGGTGTCAAGCCCTGGCCGTAGAGACGACCGCTCCCATGGCAGAAGAAATGCCTTTGGTCCTTGCCGTCGAGCCCCAGGATCCGGCATGGGCACAACATACCGTCCGATTCCTCCAAACATGGAGCTTCCTGAGGAGCAGGAAGAAGTGGAGAAAGTAGCCCGTTGTTCTGCTATGTATCAGTTTGTTGATGACGTCCTGTACAGAAAAAGAACGAACGGCGTGAAGTTGAAGTGCATTCCCCGGGAGGAAGGACTGGAGCTATTGGCAGAGATACACGGAGGCATATGTGGCTCCCACAAAGGGTCAAGGGCCTTTGCCGACAAGGCGTTCCGGCAAGGTTTCTTCTGGCCCACCGCCCTCCAGGATGCAACGACACTAGTAACCAAGTGTGAAGCGTGTCAGTTCCATTCGAAGAAGCTTCATCAACCAGATCAAGCCCTTCAAACAATTCCTCTCTCCTGGCCATTCTCGGTCTAGGGGCTCGACATACTGGGCCCTTTCCCCCGCGCTCTCGGGGGCTTTGAGTACTTGTACGTCGCAATCGACAAGTTCACAAAGTGGCCGGAAGTGGAAGCAGTGAGGAAGGTGACAGCACAGTCAGCCGTCAAGTTCTTCAAAGGGCTAGTCTGCCGTTTTGGTGTGCCAAACAGAGTCATCACTGACAACGGCACGCAGTTCACAAGCCACACCTTCATGCAATACATCCAAGACCTCGGGAGCAAGGTCTATTTCGCCTCCGTGGCACACCCACGGAGCAACGACCATGCAGAGAGGGCAAATGCTGAAGTACTGCGAGGCCTGAGGACCAAGACTTTTGACAGGCTGCACCAGAGCGGAAGGCGCTGGATTGATGAGTTGCCGGCGGTTCTTTGGTTGATCAGAACGACGCCAAATCAAGCCACCGGCCAAACACCCTTTGCCCTCGTATATGGGGCAGAGGCAGTTCTCCCCACGGAACTCACATATAGGTCACCTCGAGTGCTCGCTTATGACGAGCTTGAGCAAGAGCAATTGCGGCAATATGACGCAATGCTCCTTGAGGAAGATCGTCTTCGGGCGGTTGTGAGAGCAGCGCACTACCAGCAAGCCTTATGCCGCTACCATAGCCGCAAGGTTCATGCCCGAAGCTTTGAGGAAGGCGACCTTGTTCTTCGGTGCGTCCAATCGGCCAAGAATTCCAACAAGTTGACGCCAAAGTGGGAAGGCCCTTATCGGGTAATACAAGTCACCAGGCTCGACGCAGTCCGCCTGGAGACCAAAGATGCTATTCCAGTGAGCAACTCCGGAACATTGAACATCTTTGCAAGTTTTACCCATAAGGCGCGGTTGCCGGGCCCCCCGGCAAACCACCTTTTGTACAAGCCTTGCCGACAAGGCATGTAGCCCTCTGTACAAAGCCAGGCGCACACCCTGAGCATAAATAAATGAAGCGTTGGCACCCTAAGTTATAGCATGCATGCTAGGTTAAATCTCTCCCTTGGTTAGGGTTGATAGTGCTTAGCGGCGACTAACCCCTAGCATAGAGGTCGAGTTTGCGTTTCTTTGTTCCTTTCCGTCCTCTTTGGTTTGCAGGGTCCATGGACGTTTCTGCTGAGCTGATTGGAAGAAAGAGAATGAGCCAGTGCTCCTGCCTCGGCAAGCCAAGGTTGCCGGGGGTTGCAGACACAAGAATCCAACCACGACAAGCCAAGGCTACCGGGGGCTGCAGATTCAGATAAGTCCTTATCCTCTATTGTGCATTTCTGCATGATGTCGGGACGTATGAAACCCCGTTCTGCTCCTAGACCACCGTGCTCCCCTTTTTTTCCTATACCCAAGTCCTTGGGTCGGAACCGGGTCATAGTCGCGGTGGCATGGAAATAAATGGGGGGCCTAACTCTACTTCGCCCTGCCTCCGCCAAGAGCGTGAGAATGGTCGACTGAAGTAAGGGGGATGGCAAGGCCTGTTGCCGGGCGACAATGTTTATCTTAAAAACAACAAGGATTCTTTCCTTGGCATGGGCCTCGCTCACGCACAAAGACCCCGCAAGCACCCTTTTCATTAAAAACATCCCATACAAGTACAGTTCATATGGAATAAAAAACATGAGCAAGGGGGATTACAAGTCTTGGAATTAACAAGTGCCCGCAGGCTTACAAACTAAAAAGAAATAAGGTGCCCATAATCCCTTTCTTGTCGCTCTCCTCAGAAGGTGGAACAAGATAGCAAGAGGGCAAAAAGAGCACCTAGGCGAGGTACGAAGAGCAGAAGGCACCAAGAGAACGTCCCGGTGCCGGGAGGGGAGCTGGAAGATGAGGTAGCGGGCCGGCGATACGCGACAAAGGTGTCTGACTTGATGGCTGCCACCCGCCTTCTTCGCCTTCTCCAACCCTCCTACGCTAGCCGCCCAAGGAGGCGACGGGGAACGCGCTGATGGAGAGCTTGACGAGGAAGGCCCTTGGCAGGGCGCGTGGCCTAGGGAGGGGCGACACAGTCAGTCGGAGTCGATGTCGGCGTCCCGCCGCTCGACGCCCTCGTCGTCGTTGTCGCTATCCTCCTCATCACTCCCGCTTGAGGAGGAATCTTCATCGTCGGAGGAGCTCTCCACGCAGCACTTCAGGCGAGTTCCAAGATCTCCAAAGACCTTGACGGAGAGCAGGCCGTTCTCCATTAACTTGAAATAGAGAACAAGCCCCGCCGTCAGGCTGTGGACACGAGCGAGCGTCTTCCATCCGCGACGGAGGTACATGACGTGAGGAGCGGGGAAGTCGACGTCGACCCGCGTGCCTGTTGGAAATATGCCCTAGAGGCAATAATAAATTAGTTATTATTATATTTCCATGTCCATGATAATCGTTTATTATCCATGCTATAATTGTATTGATAGGAAACTCAGATACATGTGTGGGTACATAGACACCACCATGTCCCTAGTAAGCCTCTAGTTGACTAGCTCGTTGATCAATAGATGGTTACGGTTTCCTGACCATGGACATTGGATGTCGTTGATAACGGGATCACATCATTAGGAGAATGATGTGATGGACAAGACCCAATCCTAAGCCTAGCACAAAGATCGTAGTTCGTATGCTAAAGCTTTTCTAATGTCAAGTATCATTTCCTTAGACCTTGAGATTGTGAAACTCCCGGATACCGTAGGAATGCTTTGGGTGTACCAAACATCACAACGTAATTGGGTGGCTATAAAGGTGCACTACAGGTATCTCCCAAAGTGTCTGTTGGGTTGGCACGAATCGAGACTGGGATTTGTCACTCCGTGTAAACGGAGAGGTATCTCTGGGCCCACTCGGTAGGACACCATCATAATGTGCACAATGTGACCAAGGGGTTGATCACGGGATGATGTGTTACGGAACGAGTAAAGAGACTTGCCGGTAACGAGATTGAACAAGGTATCGGGATACCGACGATCGAATCTCGGGCAAGTACAATACCGCTAGACAAAGGGAATTGTATACGGGATCGATTGAGTCCTTGACATCGTGGTTCTGTAGCGACCCGACCTCAGACGGTCAAGCCTCTGTGTATCCGTGCCATCCTCGGATCAGTATCTTTGGCACACACAAAGTACATCAATGTATATATCAAAGTGCAATCACATGTATAAATAACGTAAAACTGATATATACCTCATAAGTCTCGCCGAAACAAGTAATCGGGTGTGGAGTCCCATCAACGCCATCGGCAGGTTGAGTGTAGACCGTAACCTCAGATCGTAACTCTTACTGTCGAAGAAAATCCTGCAACATGATACGTTGCAGCCGTGTAAATCAGTACATTGAATGTACCGCAAGATCACACCATGAGAAAACAGATGGTAAAACTATATTATATGCAATTTGGCTTTGTGGCTCTGGGTCTGAGTTTTGTTTGCGTAAAAGCCAGTTTTTTTCCCTACATCAAAGGAATAAATGAAGTCTGTACTATGGAGTTTTCTATCATGACATGGTTCCGCCAACCGATGTCTCATAGCCCAAAATCATCATAGTTGCCCATAATAAAGTTATCAGTCCGGTGTTGAGAGTTCCAAGATAGATCCAAGTCCAAAGGCTCAAATTGTCCGTAACCTTGGACACGGCTAATCGATTAGGTTTTAACCCTCTGCGGAGGTTTGTACACTTGACCTGCAAGATTCAATCCCTCTTTTTACGTTCTCGCACTTCAGGGTGTTTGAGAACAAGACGACCAAAACATGGTCTTCTGAAGAGTTCCTCTGACCACTGTCCGGTGCTCATCCAATCCTACGTAGTTCTACATTTGCTAGCACCGTCCCAGCCAGAGTCACAACTAAGGTCAACCAAGCCAGAGCCCATAGTGACTTGCGGTTGCACAGGTAAGCTTCCGGGCATGAAGTATTCTTCCGTCTCTTTGAGTCTGGGTGAAGCTTTCCGCAAGATGTCATGGCACTTCTCCATGCATCCCGGCCAACCACTGGTTTCTCCAGGGTGCCCACAACCGTCCTTCACCCAAAGAGTGTGTATTGAATTCTTGTCTCGAGTCTTGAAGTCTTGAGGCCTTGAAGATGCAGTCCTTGCAGATTCCATCATGGAGTTGTCGTCATTGGCGTAGATCCTCCATTCTCACACCACTCCCGAGCACTCATACCAACCCGTCTACTATAGCGTAGCATTAAAATAAATAACGTCCGGACTTGGTAACAGGGTGATGGGTTCCTACCTCATGCATACTACTCAACTACAAGGATTCAATGTCACTACTGGAGGGATTGTTGCGAAGATGACACTAGATGCAATAAAACACATAGGTATTAAAAACATGGTCAAAGTGGACTTGCCTGGTATTACTTGATGAAGATAATAACGCTCTCAGAATAAAGACTTGGTAGAACTATTCGTCACTCCGATGAAAATCTATATTAAACGAACAATCATATAAGCAATCATCCTAGCAATCAATTCTATCAATCATAACAATACTCAATCAAAATAAAAGCAACAAAGAAAACCAAAGGAAAAACTTCGAAAGAAAAATTCAAGGAAAAACTAGTGGTGACCAACTCACACAAATCTTAACATAACATCACTAAATTACTCTAATATTTTTTTTACAGCAAAGAAAATATAAATCTAATAAAATAACAGAAAATAAATTACTAATTTAATAACTAACAAAAAGAACTAATATAAAACTACTATAACCATCTAGTTAATACTAGAACAAATATAGCAACTAGCAAAACACTAAGACAACTATAACAGCAAATCATTTATTAAAACATTAATAAAGTATACTAAATAAATATAACAACTAACGTGTTCACAAATAACAGAAACAAAAACAATATAACTTGAAGTGGAAAAAAATTACTTCTAAAACTAATAAAACTATTTTTATCCACTATCACTATGAACTAACAAGCAATTAAAAAATAGTAGCTAAACACTAATAAATAACTACAATAATTTATCTACTGTAGCTAAACATAAACATATAACAAAAAGGTAAAATCTACAAAAGGAATGAACTAAAAATAATTAAAAACAATAATTACATAACTAAAACAACTATATAAGCAAAACGGTACTGTTTTTACTAAAAATCTAACTTAAAATACTCCAAAATTACCAAACTAAATCCTACAGCTAAACAATATCACAAGTGACCAGGAGCAAAAAGAATTAATTAAAAACCTATTTTTAAACTCAAGTTATGGCCAAAATACTAATTTGAACAAAATTTATCAAATTCAAATTTAAACTACTCAAATTTGAAATCCAGAGACACTAACAGAAACTTCAGCAAATTTGTGACACATAGCAAAATACTAAAAACTCTAAAAGATATGAATTTTCTAAGATTGCTATTTTCTGAAAAAAAAATGAATTACGGGATTTCGTGGATCTCACCGGAGTAGTCGTCGGAGTTGGGGAAGATCGGATCCGATGTTGCGGTTGCTCCTAGAGGAAAGGAGATCACGGGACGGTGGAGAGGAGATCATATAAACCTCAGGAGAGGTCGAGGAAGTACCAATCGAACCTCGAACAGCGGTGGAGAAGCAGCGGAGTTTATGAACTCCGATGAGTAATTGTGCCGGATAGGGAGGATAAGCTCCCATGGGAGAGGGCTTTGGGCGGGGAAGGAGGGCAACACGAGGGAGGTATTTATAGGGCGAGGGTGTCGGATCGTGCAGCCATGGCGAGCAAAAAAGCAGTAAGTTCGGATCTCCGGCGAGGAAATCCGGGGCATTAATAGCCTTTTACTTGGAGAAGGAGGTGTAGGGAAGGAGGTGGATCCATTCAGAGGATTCTTGGGGAAGGGAAGGAGGGAAGGGTGTGGGGGCGGGGTGGGAGTGCGTGCGTGCGTTCTGCTCTGTGAGGTGCAGAGCGATCGTGAGAGGAAGACGACTGTTGGGTCGTGGAGGGCTGGGCCTAGTGCGGGTGGGCTTTGGCCAGTTTTTTGTTTTTATAAAATAGAGAAGGAAAACTGAAATAGAGGGCAATAAATAAAATAAATACATATGCATATTATATATCAAAATTTTCAGAAAAACATTTGTTACAAGATGAACAATTTTTCAAGTTCAAATAAAATTCACAGCAAATCCCAAAATTCAAAAGGTGCCACTGTTGCATTTAAAATGCAAACAAAATTATTTTAAAATATCAAAATGATTTAAAAATCATTTTCTCCACTTTTCTCTGTAGGAATCATTTTACCCTATTTTCGTATATTTTAGTTTTGGAGAAAATTAATTTCAATAAAACCAAATAACTCCAATTTGAAAGTGGGTTTCAAAATAATTTCAACTGGCCTTTCAATTTGATTCTTTTAAACTTCCAACTCATATTTCATATAATTTGAAGAAGTCATTTTATCTTCACTCATGAAAATCATTGAGTTGCATAAAGTTTCTGAATTTGAAATATTTCCAAATGGAATTCAAATCTTTTCAAAACCCTTTTCATTTATTTAAATGGAAGAAGTCATATCATCTTCTCTCTAGGGTTTTGTGTTTGAATTGAATTTGAATTCTCGAGAGATCAAAGTAAAAAAAGGCACTGGAAAGTCATTTCATTCCCTCTCATTAAACTTTCAAAAAGTTTCAAATTCCACTCAATTTCACACAATCAATCACTCAACAATCGAACAAACAATCAGAATTATTTATTTAATATAACATTCCAAAGTTTAGAATTTTGGGATGTTACAAATCTACCACACTTAAAATGAATCTCGTCCTCGAGATTCGAAGAGGCTAGCAAGAAAAGGGTTAGGGTTTGGGGGTCTTCTAGCAAATGTTTTGGTCGGAAAGGTCAGGGGTGCTACCACACTTAGAAGCATGGTTATTTTTCTGATTGAACTCATGTAATCCGTCCCTTTGGGTTGACGGTGTCGGTCTTCTCATACTCTCTGGAATAACTCCTTCATTGAGGCTCTTCCGGTAGGGTCATAAACTTTTCCTCAAACACGTGTCCTTTAATCCTGGTGAGGTTCTTTCGAGATTGGGTCTTCATATCTGACGGGTCTGTCGCCAATACTAGAAAACTATCGAAAATCTCATGGTGGTCGACCATTAATGGTTTCTGCAGAAAAAGGGCCTTGGCTTCATTCTCACCGTATAATCTACGATTGGCAACAACTGCCATGTAGATGGGTTTATCATCATACCATTCTAAGGTTTAAACAAGGCTTCAACGAGCGTCGTCACTTTACTATGGGTAAGTCTCTCAGATTTACCATTCCAAATAGCAAGAGCGAATGATACGAGTAAGTCGGTATGGTGATCAATCCATTCCGCACCCAAATCATTACCCTGTATAAGGTTTAGCGAATATCGTATTTCTAATACTCGGGCATTCTCGCAAGCGTTGCAGAATTTCTCTTCTCAACGAACTTAGTTCGGATAATTCCATTGATTCTGCAAGCTGAACAAAACATCTATCGTTACTTCACCACTCTCAGGTTTTTGCGTAACCTCCTACGAAACATATGCTGATTGAATCACCGATTCTTCCAAATTTCTTCCTTCATCAAGGTTACAGCTGTTCCTTTTCAAATCCTGGGCCTGTGGGTTATGGCCCACTTCAACACTAGTGCAGCTTTAACTCATCCTTGGAGTAACTCTCTTGTTCCATATTACACCTCCTTTAAATCCAGTAGTACTCTGTTTCTTCATACCATCATATCAAAAGCAAAACTCCAACCTTTTTTTTTCGAACTACAGTCCGTGGAATATATATTTTCTTATCCATTAGTCTAGTCTTCTTCACAGGGTACTACCACCCTTAAAATGCACAAATTCTTTCATAGACCATATTTTTCTCATATCCTCGAAAATGGTCAAAACTCTTTTTTCATGGAGTAACAACCCATAAAATTCAACATATGAAATCATCACACCTCAACTTTATTGATTCATGCATTCATTACAATCTCTGAGCACCCATTACATAACTCAACTCATCGAACTTATGAAAATAAAACTGCTTTCTACCACTCTTATTATCCATATCAAAATCTCAACTGCTTAGCTCCAGCCTTCATCTGATCTGAACATTCTCTAGCAAAATGTCCCACTTCCTTGTAGCAAAAACAAATGACTTCCGACATGTCTCGGGGGCTTCTTTGTGATTACGTAGGCTCCTTGGGTTATAGGCTTCTTTTCTGGACATTTGCTAGCGTAATGACCTAAATCCTTGCACCTGTAACAAGTGATGTGACTCAGGTCCTTCTCTGCAGAAATTAGGCTGTTCTGGGGATGCCTTCACTTTCTCTTCCTAGATTTTTGCGTAATGACCAGAGCTTCTATTTCCTTAGGGTCAAACTTCACTTCTGCTGTCGGGAAGTCTCTGAGATCCTCTTTGCTTTCCTTCGTGCAATACTGGGAATAATGCCCTTCTTCTCCACATGAATAACAAGCGTTCGAGTAGAATCTGATTAGGCCTTCTCCATCGGGGTCTTCAATGACTTCCTCCATCCCAGGTTCTTCTAGACCTTCCTTGAGGGCTTCTTTCATTCCTTCTTCCTGCTTCTGAATAGTTTGTTGCACCGTGGGGTAAATGTGACACTGCTCCGGGTAGTGGGTGGTTCCTTCACACAAGAAACAAG
This sequence comes from Aegilops longissima, assembly GCA_021605205.1. Taxonomy (NCBI): domain Eukaryota; kingdom Viridiplantae; phylum Streptophyta; class Magnoliopsida; order Poales; family Poaceae; genus Aegilops; species Aegilops longissima. Next base: position 143,950,169 of record CM038677.1, on the reverse strand, counting down.
TCACGACTAGTTGGGCATTCCTCACTGGGTGTTTCTCCTCACAATGAGGGCATCCATCCTTGTGTTCCTCCTGGTGTGTCCTATTTCTCCATAAATCTTGCGAGCACAAGGTTTCTTCTTGGGTTATCATAGTGCTTCCAGATGAGACGTGATCTCAACAGGTCTTCTTGAATTCCTCCCAAGTTCTTGCTCCATTCCATCCTGTATAGCTTGATGCATCTGCCACCATGTTGCAGCACTTCCTTCAAAGTTGAAGAGCGTCGATACTTCATTCTTCCTTGAAACCAAATTGCTCCCAAGTGATTCTCCATGTTCTGAATCCATAGCTCTGCCTCCGGCTGGGTTTTCGGTCCAGAGAATAGCAGACCAACTTCATTCATCATCTATGGGGTCCAAAAGTTTTGGGATGAGATATGAGAGAGGTGGGGAAGAATACACGCAATACAAACAATAGTTTTGAAGAAACAGGTTTTATTTTGGGGTTGTCGGAAAACATCAAACAAATGACAGCTCACAAATCGTCGCATCTAACGTAAGTATATAACAGTGGTTTTGGTCTTCTAAGGTTCAAATAAATCTTCAGAGTTTTTCCAAAGTCTTCGGAGTCTTCTGTTGTTGCAGCTGCACTTCTTCCAACACATGGAGAAACCATCTTTAAACTGAAATGACCATCAGTTATCCGATATCTTGTACTTCTTGGAGCGGCTTCAGTTGATCTTCCGTGTGGTCAAAAGGGAAAAGGGGTATATTCTAACTATTTGAGGTGAGAGTGTCTATTTGATAAAATCAGAAAAGATGAGGAGTAAGAGTCTTTTTGAAAATAAAGTTTTAGAAATTTCCTGTCCTAGGGCTTTCCGGTTTCTAGGGTCACGTTCTCTGATCAACATGTGCTCGATACCATATCTCATGGCGACCCGACCTCGAACGGTCAAGCCTCGTGTATCCGTGCCATCCTCGGATCGGTATCTTTGGCACACACAGTACATCAATGTATATATCAAAGTGCAATCACATGTATAAATAACGTAAAACTGATATATACCTCATAAGTCTCAGCGGAAACAAGTAATCGGGTGTGGAGTCCCATCAACGCCATCGGCAGGTTGAGTGTAGACCGTAACCCTGTATCGTAACTCTTACTCGTCGAAGAAAATCCTGCAACATGATACGTTGCAGCCGTGTAGGTCAGTACATTGAATGTACCGGCAAGATCACAACATGAGAAAACAGATGGTAAAACTATATTATATGCAATTTGGCTTTGTGGCTCTGGGTCTGAGTTTTGTTTGCGTAAAAGCCGGTTTTATTTTCCCTACATCAAAGGAATAAATGAAGTCTGTACTATGGAGTTTTCTATCATGACATGGTTCCGCCAACCGATGTCTCATAGCCCAAAATCATCATAGTTGCCCATAATTAAGTTATCAGTCCGGTGTTGAGAGTTCCGAGATAGATCCAAGTCCAGAGGCTCAAATTGTCCGTAACCGGGGACACGGCTAATCGATTAGGTTTTAACCCTCTGCAGAGGTTTGTACACTTTACCCGCAAGATTCGATCCCTCTTTTACGTTCTCGCACTTCGGTGTTTGAGAACAAGACGACCAAACATGGTCTTCCGAAGAGTTCCTCTGACCACTGTCCGGTGCTCATCCAATCCTACCGTAGTTCTACCTCTGCTAGCACCGTCCCAGCCAGAGTCACAACTAAGGTCAACCAAGGCAGAGCCCATAGTGACTTGCGGTTGCACAGGTAAGCTTCGGGCATGAAGTATTCTTCCGTCTCTTTGAGTGCAGGTGAAGCTTTCCGCAAGATGTCATGGCGCTTCTCCATGCATCCCGCCAACCACTGGTTTCTCCAGGTGCGCGTCAACCGCCCTTCACCCAATGAGTGTGTATTGAATTCTTGTCTCGAGTCTTGAAGTCTTGAGGCCTTGAAGATGCAGTCCTTGCAGATTCCATCATGGAGTTGTCGTCATTGACGTAGATCCTCCATTCTCACACCACTCCCGAGCACTCATACCAACCCTGTCTACTATAGCGTAGCATTAAAATAAATAACGTCCCGGGCTTGGTAACAGGGTGATGGGTACCTACCTCATGCATACTACTCAACTACAAGGATTTAATGTCACTACTGGAGGGATTGTTGCGAAGATGACACTAGATGCAATAAAACACATAGGTATGAAAAACATGGTCAAAGTGGACTTGCCTGGTATTACTTGATGAAGATAATAACGCTCTCAGAATAAAGACTTGGTAGAACTATTCGTCACTCCATTGAAAATCTACATTAAACGGACAATCATATAAGCAATCATCCTAGCAATCAATTCTATCAATCATAACAATACTCAATCAAAATAAAAGCAACAAAGAAAACCAAGTCGAAAACCAAAGGAAAAACTTCGAAAGAAAAATTCAAGGAAAAACTAGTGGTGACCAACTCACACAAATCTTAACATAACATCACTAAATTACTCTAATATTTTTTTACAGCAAAGAAAATATAAATCTAACAAAATAACAGAAAATAAATTACTAATTTAATAACTAACAAAAAGAACTAATATAAAACTACTATAACCATCTAGTTAATACTAGAACAAATATAGCAACTAGCAAAACACTAAGACAACTATAACAGCAAATCATTTATTAAAACATTAATAAACTATACTAAATAAATATAACAACTAACGTGTTCAGAAATAACAGAAACAAAAACAATATAACTTGAAGTGGAAAAAGAATTACTTTTAAAACTAATAAAACTATTTTTATCCACTATCACTATGAACTAACAAGCAATTAAAAAACAATAGCTAAACACTAATAAATAACTTCTACTGTAGCTAAACATAAACATATAACAACAAGTGAAAATCTACAAAAGGAATGAACTAAAATAACTAAAACAATAATTACATAACTAAAACAACTATATAAGCAAAACAGTACTGTTTTTACTAAAATCTAACTTAAAATACTCCAAAATTACCAAACTAAATCCTACAGCTAAACAATATCACAAGTGACCAGGAGCAAAAAGAATTAATTAAAACCTATTTTTAAACTCAAGTTATGGCCAAAATACTAATTTGAACAAAATTTATCAAATCCAAATTTAAACTACTCAAATTTGAAATCCAGAGACATTAACAGAATCTTCAGCAAATTTGTGACACATAGCAATTGGAATCACTCAAAAATACTAAAAACTCTAAAAGATATGAATTTTCTAAGATTGCTATTTTCTGGAAAAAAATGAATTACGGGATTTCGTGCATCTCACCGGAGTAGTCGCCGGAGTTGGGGAAGAAGATCGGATCCGATGTTGCGGTTGCTCCTAGAGGAAAGGAGATCACGGGACGGTGGAGAGGAGATCATATAAACCTCAGGAGAGGTCGAGGAAGTACCAATCAACCTCGAACAGCAGTGGAGAAGCCGCGGAGTTTATGAACTCCGATGAGTAATTGTGTTGGATAGGAGAGGGATAAGCTCCCATGGGAGAGGGCTTTGGGCGAGGGAAGGAGGGCAACACGAGGGAGGTATTTATAGGGCGAGGGGTGTCAAGATGCGTGCAGTCATGGCGAGCAAAAAGCGGTAAGTTCGGATCTCCGGCGAGGAAATCCGGGCATTAATGGCCTTTACTTAGAGAAGGAGGTGTAGGGAAGGAGGTGGATCCATTCAGAGGATTCTTGGGGAAGGGAAGGAGGGAAGGGTGTGGGGCGCGGGGTGGGGTGCATCGTGCGTTCTGCTCCTGTAGGTGCAGAACGATCGTGAAGGAAGACGACCTGTTGGGTCGTGGAGGGGCTGGGCCTAGTCTTGGTGGGCTTTGGCCAGTTTTTTTGTTTTTTATAAAATAGAGAAGGAAAACTGAAATAGAGGGCAATAAATAAAATAAATACATATGCATATTATATATCAAAATTTTCAGAAAAACATTTGTTACAGTATGAACAATTTTCAAATTCAAATAAAATTCACAGCAAATCCCAAAATTCAAAAGGTGCCACTGTTGCATTTAAAATGCAAACAAAATTATTTTAAAACATCAAAATGATTTAAAAATCATTTTCTCCACTTTTCTCTGTAGGGAATCATTTTACCCTATTTTCGTATATTTTAGTTTTGGAGAAAATAATTTCAATAAAACCAAATAACTCCAATTTGAAAGTGGGTTTCAAAATAATTTCAACCGCCTTTCAATTTGATTCTTTTAAACTTCCAACTCATATTTCATATAATTTGAAGAAGTCATTTTATCTTCTCTCATGAAAATCATTGAGTTGCATAAAGTTTCTGAATTTGAAATATTTCCAAATGGAATTCAAATCTTTTCAAAACCCTTTTCATTTATTTAAATGGAAGAAGTCATATCATCTTCTCTCTAGGGTTTTGTGTTTGAATTGAATTTGAATTCTCAGAGATCAAGTAAAAAAGGCCTGGAAAGACATTTCATTCCCTCTCATTAAACTTTCAAAAGTTTCAAATTCCACTCAATTTCACACAATCAATCACTCAACAATCAAACAAACAATCAGAATTATTTATTTAATATAACATTCCACAATTTAGAATTTTGGGATGTTACAGGTTCATCTGATGAGATCATCGTGGAACATGTGGGAGCTAACATGGGTATCCAGATCCCGCTGTTGGTTATTGGCCGAAGAACGTCTCGGTCATGTCTGCATGGTTCCCGAACCCGTAGGGTCTACACACTTAAGGTTCGATGACGCTAGGGTTATAAAGGAAGTTTGTATGTGGTTACTGAATGTTGTTCGAGTCCCGGATGAGATCTGGGCGTCACGAGGAGTTCGGAATGGTCCGGAGGTAAAGATTTATATATGGGAAGTCTGTTTTGGTCACCGGAAAAGTTTGGGTTTTATCGGTATCGCATCGGGACCACGGGAGGTCCTGGTCCACTGAAGTGGGGCCACTGGCCCGAGGGCTGCATGGGCCAAGTGTGGGAGGATCAGCCCGGGTGGGCTGGTGCGCCCCACAAGGGCCCAAGGCGCCTAGGGTTTGGGGAGGCGCCCACCTGGCTTGGGGCAAGTTTCCCCTCTCCCCCTTGGCCGCCACCCTAGATGGGATTGGGCTGGCCGCCGCCCCTAGGGGTGGAACCCTAGGTGAGGGCGCAGCCCCCCTCTCCCCCTATATATACTTGAGGGTTTTGGGGCTGCCAACACACGAGTTTCACCTCTCCCTGGCGCAGCCCTACCTCTCTCCCTTCTCCTCTCCCGCGGTGCTTGGCGAAGCCGTGCAGGATTGCCACGCTCCTCATCACCACCAAGCCGTTGTCTTTGCTGCTTTGGGAGTCTTCCTCAACCTCTCCCTCTCTCCTTGCTGGATCAAGGCGTGGGAGACGTCACCGGGCTGTATGTGTGTTGAACGCGGAGGTGCCGTCCGTTCGGCACTAGGATCTCCGGTGATTTGGATCACGACGAGTACGACTCCTTCAACCCCGTTCTCTTGAACGCTTCCGCTTAGCGATCTACAAGGGTATGTAGATGCACTCTCCTTCCCCTCGTTGCTGGTTTCTCCTTAGATAGATCTTGGTGACACGTAGTGTCGGGGAGGACTGATCGTGTCCCACGAACACCTACGGGACCTGGGTCCCTTGTGGTTCGGAGGGGGGCGGAGATTGCACAAAGAGCGGATCGAGGCGATGCACACGAGCAGGTTTTACCCAGCTTCGGAGCTCTCCGGAGAGATAATACTCCTACTGCTGCTTTAGTGGATTATCTTGTGTTCTTGCTAGGGAGCAACGGGAGCTACAAAACCTAGCCTGAGTGTGTGGTCTCGTATGAGTAGGATGAACTAAGCCGGAGCTAAACCGAACCCTTTCTACGTTGCACTTGGGCCTCCTTTTATAGGCACAAGGGGTCACCACATGTGGCAAGTAGACAAGGGTAAGATAGTAAAAACATAGGTAGGTACACGCTTTATACAAAGTACGTAATCTATACCTAACTCGACGGCAAGGGACAAGAGTCATCAATGCCCGTCTCGATCGCCGAAACATTAACAGGACCGCAAGTCGCCTCCGTTTGCCACGATGGTAGCTTGTCAGCCGCTTATCGCTGCTCCCGCTGGCTGCACAGCCCGTCGACACGCGCGTGCTCGGGAGAGCTCCGTGGTGACACGTTGGCGGGTGAGCTGGAGCGGAGATGAAGAGAGGTTGCCTGCCCCGGCAAGCGCCTTGCCGCGGCAGGAACCTTGTCGCGCTTGGGGGCTCGGCACCCACCAAGCCTTCCCGGCAAGCTCCTCTTGTCGGGGCCTTGTTTCCTTCGCGCCCTGAGTGGCCTTCCCGGCAAGCTCCTCTTGCCGGGGTCTTGACTACTTCGTTCTTGAATGGCTCCGAAGGGCCGCAGAGGATCTTGGCAGACGCCCGGCAAGGCTTGCGACGGGGACGCTGCGACTGCCCGTGCACAGGTTTGAGGTACTAAGGTACCCCTACTTTAGTGCACCGACAGGAGCCCCCGGGTCTGGGCCATACACGGTGCCGAGCGCTGTTGGGTCAGGCCCAAAACAGGGCACGGGCACGCGCGGCCTGGGTCCAAACCAAATCCACTCCGTATCCGCCGCGTTCCCAGAACGGCACGCGTCAATTGCGGTGTCGTGGGGGAAGTGGGCAGCGTGCGAGGTCGCCTCATCTGTCGCCTCGGTTCTGCATCCCGCCACGTGGTTCCCATGCTCTTGGGGTCACGGACGGTGGAAGTGGGAAGCTGGGCGTTCTTGAGCAGAGGCAGCAGGTCTGCCCCGATTCCCTGCTCTTCCTATGCCTTGATTCGCTGAACGGGGCGGCCTAGCCCCCACCTTGCTTCTTTTAAGAAGGGCGGAAGGGGAGCGCAGAAGCCCGCACTCTCCCATCTCTTCCTTTCCTCAGCTTCTGCTTCCCTCTCTCTCATTCGTCATGGAGAAAGGGAAACTTGGTTCTTCATCGGTGGCGGCGAGGGTCGCCGCTAGACAGCGCACCCCTCTCAACCCCACGCCCGGGGTGGCAGGGCCAGCCACAAGGGGAAGAGGGAGGGGGCGAGGTCGTGGCGCTCGGGGAAGAAGCGGACGGGGCGGCGAGCCGTCTCCGCCTCCGCCGGCGGTTCCTCTCCGGGGGAGAGGTCGTTGACGAGGTCGAGGCGCTCGGGGAAGAGGCGGGCGGGGCGGCGTGCCGTCTCCGCCCCCGCCGGCGGTTCCCCTCCCCGCGGCGGTCCATACGGGGGACTACCCTTGCGAGTTCTTCGTCAGGCTGCGCCGGGCGCCTCGTCGTCGCCTCCGGCTTCCAGCTCCGTTCGCGAGCGCGATGGAGTCGGATCCGCCGAGACATCGAGATCGCACATGAGGGGTGTGGGATCAGCGCACGCGAGTCCGCATTGTATTCCCAGCCCCTAATGTGATGTATCTTGATCGTGGGTGGAAGACGTTACCGCATCCATAGCTCGATGGCGGGGTTTACCCTCCATTTTAAGTTAATGGAGGGTGATCTCCTCTCCGCTCAAGGTCTTGAGGATCTCGGCACTTTCGGGCGGTGTGCTGCGTGGATAGCTCCTCCGACAGCGAAGATTCCTCCTCGAGCGAGAGTGACGAGGAGGAGAGCGACAGTGACAACGAGGGTAGCGGGCCCGACTAGTTGTCGGGCGCCGCTTCGTGCGTCACCGGCGACCCCATCATCCGCGTCGCCGGCTCCTTGAACTCCCCGGGGTCGTCTCCTTGGGCGACTGGCGTAGGGAGGCTGCGGTAGGGGAAGAGGGATGGCGACAAGGCCGTCAAGTCGGAGTACGAGGGCGTGGTGCCCTCGACAGCGTGCTGACGTCCTGCCGCCCCGTCTTCGAGCCCCGCTTCCGGCGCCACCGTCTCCGTCAAGCCCTCGGAGGGTCCCCGGGATGTTCCCTTGGTGCCTTCTGGCACCTGTAGCTCGCCTAGGCGCTCCTTTTGCTCTTATCGCCCCCTGACCTACCTCCTGAAGAGAGGGACAAAAAAAGGATTACGGGCATCTTATCTTTTTAATTTGTAAGCCTTCAGTCCTTATCCGCATTTAAAACTTGTAATCCTCTCTTTCATGTTTTTCATTCTCCACGGACTGTATCCGAGTAGGATGTTTTTAATGAAAAAGGGATGTTTGAAAAGGGACGAAAGGCTTATCTGATACCGCAGCCCCCGGCAACTCTGGCTTGCCGCAGCCCCGCAACCCTGGCTTGTTGGGGCTTGGGTCTTGGCCGCCTTCTTCTCCTCCTCTCTCGCTGTTATTTCAGTTCGAGAACAATTTGCTAAATGCCGCAATAAGTTATTTTGTAATATAACTTTATTGTGGGCAATATTTTGCTATGTTACTTCCTTTACTCGACTCTTGGCTTTGTATGTTACTGCCCTCGCTTTTGAAAACTTGCCGATGCAGCACCCTTGCATGAGCGCCGAAAAGTCTTGAACTTCAGCAGCCGCTGGCGGGTCGCTACCGACAAACAACCTTGTCGCGGACTAGCCGCAGCTCACTTAAGTTGTTGAGCGGACTCAAAACAAAGTAAGGGCGCGACCAGTCACGATTTGGTTCCTTCGCACAGGTTTTTCCATACAAAGCGGTCGTTCAAGGAAAATAACTTTAAAAAATCGAATGCTCAAACTTTGGCAACTTAGCTTGTCCGTCGCTCGCTTCGGCAAGGCGAAACTAGGTCACTGCTATGCACCAAGACTCAAAGCCCCGACTGCTCGGGGAAAGGGCCGAGATGTCGAGCCCCGCACCGAGAAGGATCGTCTGGAGAGCTTGAGCTGGTTGGTGTATCTGTTTGGAATGGAACCGCACGCTTCACACTTGGTTACTTGTGCGATTGCATCTGGAGGGCTTCGCCAGAAGAAACCTTGCCGGAAAGCTTTGCCGGCAAGTGCTCTTGCGCCAATGTGGTGACCACATATGCCTCCATGTATCTCTGCCAACAGCTCCTGTCCATCTTCCCGGCAAATGCACTTCAATTTCACACCGTTGAGTCTCATACATGCAGGATGTTGTCAACAAACTGGTACATACTTGACTGCCGGGCTACTCTTTCCGCTTCTTCTTGCTCTTCGGAAGTTCTCTGTCTGAAGGAAATGGACGATTTGCTGTGCCCATGTTGGAGCTTGTGGCTCGACAACAAGGACTAATGGCTCTTCTATCACTGCGGGAACATCAGCTTCTACGGCAAGAACCTGCGGTTCCGCCGGAGCTTGATGATCCCCGACAAGCTTGCCAGAGCGAAACTTGTCGGGAGCGTTTGCTTCAACGATACAAACTGTATGGTTTGTCGGAGCAGACTGCTCCTCAGTGATATTTGCGTTGATTTTAGGGACCTTCTTGGTGGCGGCTCCGGGGAGCTCTGCCGGAAAGTAGTCGCCGGAAATCAATTTTCTTTTCTTGCTCTGTCCTGTTGATGGTGTTACGGTTGGGTGAGTTAGCTTGAGCACAAAAATTCCTGGTTCCACAGGTAACTTAAGTGCGGCACATTTGGAGAGGCCATCAGCTATATCATTCTAAGTTCTTGGAACGTGTTCCATTTGCAGGCCTTCAAAGTGCTCTTCCAGCTTCGTCACTTCGTCGACGTAGGCTTCCATCAACGGACTCTGATAATCTTTATTTACTTGGCGAACGACAAGTTGTGAGTCCCCCCTGACAATGAGCTTCTTGATCCCAAGGTCCACCGCAATCCTAAGACCGGGAAGCAAGCCTTCATACTCTGCAGTATTATTTGTTGCTTGTTCCTTGGGAAAGTGCATCTGGACTATGTACTTGAGGTGCTCTCCGGTGGGTGCGATAAGCAACCGCCGCACACGGCGCCTTGCAGCGAGAAGGCACCGTCAAAGTACATCAGCCACTCTTTATTTGCCTCCTTGACGGGATGCCCGTCTCGGAATCTCTTCATCTTGCGTTGGCGCCCACTCTGCTATAAATTCTGCCAATGCCCTGCTCGATAGTTGAAGTGCTTTGAACTTGAGACCAAAGCTTGACAGTTCGAGCCCACTCGACAATCCTGCCTGCTTCTTGGATTTTGCAATATCCTCTTCAACGGAAAGCGAGTGACAACTGTTATCTCGTGTGCTTGGAAGTAATGGCGCAGCTTTCGAGGCCATGAGGAGGCCGAAAAGCAGCTTTTGCACACCGTAGTACCTTGATCTAGCCCCTGCGTAGGGAACCGACAAAGTAGACTGGGCGCTGCACCATCTTTTACAGATCTTGTCGCAACTCTGCGCTGATCTGTTCTTGTCGGGACCACAGCTTGACGGTGAAGCCCCCTGCTCGTCGCTGGATGCAACTGCCTCGGTTGCCGGCTCATCATCCGCCTCCCTCTCCGCTACTAACGCAGCACTAACCACTTGATTGGTCGCTGCTATATACAGCAACAACTTCTCTTGTGGCCTAGGTGCGACAAGTATTGGAGCGGAGGACAGGTATCTCTTCAAGTCCTGCAGCGCAGCCTCACGCCGAGTCCATTTCATTGACCTGCCTTTTCAAAATCTTGAAAACGCGGCGCGCTGCTCAGCAGACTTAGAGATGAACCTGCTGAGAGCAGCCACGCAACCGGCAAGCCTTCTGACATCCTTGACGCGCTTTGGTGCTTCAATCTGCTCAATGGTCTTGATCTTGTCGGGATTGGCTTCAATTCCCCGCTGAGACACAAAGAACCCGAGAAGCTTGCCGGAGGGGACTCCAAACACGCACTTCTCGGGGTTGAGCTTGAGGTTGATCTTGCGCAGATTTGCAAATGTTTCATCCAAATCCTCAACCAGATTTGCTTTGTCCTTGCTCTTGACCACTATGTCATCCATGTATGCTTCTACATTTCTGTGTATCTGTGGTTCAAAGGCATCATGGACTACTCATGCAAAGGTTGAACCAGCATTCTTTAAACCGAAAGGCATCCGTATAAAGCAGTACGTGGCACATGGTGTAATGAATGCGGTTTTCTCTTCATCCTCTTCTGCCATAAAGATCTGATGATATCCTGAATAT